>PVJS01054945.1:0-12803 GCA_004027185.1 Glis glis | reverse complement strand
AAAAAAAAAAAAAAAAAAAAAAAAAACCAAAAACCCTCCATTCTTTACCCTAGGGAAAGAAATATGTGTGTGGGTGGATTCTAGCTCCCTCCATGACCATGAGCCCCTCCATGAGGAGGGGCTGACTGCTGGGGCATGGTGAGACAGGTGCTTAAGTAGGTTCTTAGACAAGAGGATGCTAATATTTCTTTGGATTCCTCATTTTGAAGATATCATGTAATCTGTTGACTCTTGATCAACACAACATTTTTTCTGTCACTTTTTTCAGGAATATTCAGACTATACAGACTCTGGATCAAGAACTCCCTGTCGAAAATCTTAGAGAAGGCCTGGGCTTCCTAGCTTGGAGGGGTTCCGAGTTTGGAATCAGGAAGTTGGGCTTTTCTGAGATCTCTACTGCTTTTTATTGTCCCTGTGGAAGTGACAAGTTACTCTTGAATTGCAGTACGGAACTTTCTCGATGGTGGGCAGGCAGGTCCCTGGCAAGTGTATGTGTGTACACAAGCATATATGTAGTGGGATAGGGAACTAATACCGCCATTTCTGTGCACTTGACATGAACTAGGTTTTCTCATTTCATCCTTGTAACCCTTGAAGTAGAGATTCTTCTCCTTATTGTCCCCTACTCCCCACAGCTTGCAGAGGAGAAAGTTGCAACTCAGAAAGGGCAGGTAGCATATCCAAAAGTACATGTCTGGAGCCTGTGGGGCTTGAGTTTGTGCCCTTGGCCTGTCTGGTCCTAGTGTTCTACTTTCCTTTCTATGTAGGAGAAAGAGCAATTCTCTTCTCCATTCCTAGAAATATACTTTGGAGATCTCCATTCAGGTGAAAAAAATGATTTCCCATCAGAGGAATTGCTATCCATTACATCTAATACAATAGTTTATTGGGGGGATTATTTTTATCTATTTTGTGGTACTGGGGGATTGAACCCAGGGACATTCTTCCTCCGAGGTACACCCCCAGCCCTATTGTTTTTATCCTTTATTTTGAAACAGGGTCTCACTAAGTTGCGGAGGGCCTCACTAAGTAGCTGAGGCTGGCCGCGAACCTGGATCCTCCAGTCTCAGCTTCCCAAGTACTGGGATTACAAGTGTGCGCCACCACACCCAGCTTATTTTTATTTTTTGTAAATAGAATTTTATTCTTGCAAACTTTTGTTCTCTTGGTGAGAAATAATAACAATCCCAACTTGCATTTGATAGATTCTTTTCTTTTCTTTTTCTTTTTGTGGTACTTGGAGATTGAACCCAGGCATGTTCCACCTCTGAGCTACACCACCAGCCCTATTTTTAATTTTATTTTGAAATAGAGTGTTGCAAAGTTACCACGTGCTGCTGGGCTCAAGTCTGTGATCCTTCTGTCTCATCCTCCCAAATACTAGAATTACAGGTGTGCACCACCTTGCATGGTGATACATTTCTTTTAAGGAACTTGGTGAATATAACTCCTGACAATTCTAAAATTCTTTATAGTAACTTGAAAGTATGTTAAGAATGTTGAAATCGATATCCCAAAGGGTTTTCTTGACTTTTTCTATTAAGGGAATTTTTATTTTATTTGTGTCAAATCAATTAGTCAATTGATCAATGAATATATATTGAACACCCCCTCTATGCCAGATACTATGCTAACAGGCTCATTGGACTGATATTTTATTTTATTTTTTTGCGGTACCGGGGATTGAACCCAGGGGTGTTCTACCTCCGTGCTACACCCCCAGCCCTATTTTTTATACTTTATTTTGAAACCGGGTCTCACGAAGTTGCGGAGGGCCTCACTAGGTAGAGAGAGAGAACGAGAGAGACAGGGGAGAGAGAGAGAGAGAGAGAGAGAGAGAGAGAGAGAGCTGAGGCTGGCCGCGAACCTGGATCCTCCGGTATCTGCCTCCCAAAGTACTGGGATTACAAGTGTGCGCCACCACACCCGGCTGGACTGATATTTTAAAAAATTCTGATTCTTTTACTCAAATTTTGGATTAGCTTGCATTTTTATAAATAGCAACTCTCCAAGCCCAGGGTGTCCCAGGAATGACAGAGAATTGGGATAATAGCTAAAGCTAACCTTTCAGGACCTCCTTGCTGTTGGTTATCAGGTAGCCACTAGATCTATTCTCTACCCTTTTTCTCTCTGTTCTGTGTTTTATTTTTTTTTTTGGAGGGGGCGTGTGGGGTGGTAATGCTAGCCTCTACATCTTGATTCTCTTGGCATCTCTTGCCTTCTGTTTTCTAGTTGTATTCTGTGGACCAGCAGGAAAGCAGAGAGTGGGAGAGGAGAGAACCCATTGTATTTATCACGACTCTCTTCCTCCCTGGCCAAGGTCCGGCAGGCGTGAGTTCCTCCCCTGCTTTGCGTCTGTCAGGGCTGCCTCTCTCACAGTTCTGGCTCTCTCCAGGCCCTGCAACATTGTTTTCACTACTTGCCCTGTTAGACCTAGGGCTGATCCTGGCTTCCCACTGCTGCTTGTCCCTGGGCGCCGTGCCTTTCCTCATTGGTTGCTTTCATTTTGCCCACACCCCTGTAAATAGTCCTGTATTTTGAACACGCCATCTGTTCCCGTTAGCATCCTGGCTGATACTGCCAATTAGTCTGTGCCAAGCACTACACTTATCACTTAAATGTGGATTTTCTCAAATAATGCATACCTACCTATATTGTAGTTTCTAATATTATTTTTACTTAAAAATACTCATCAAAAGGAGATTTAGAGGGAGTAAGATGTGCAAGGGAACTCAACTTGAAAGTGGCAGGGCCAGGATCTGAACCCAGGCAATGAGACGCTAGAGCCCATGCTCTTAACTGTGGTATTGTATACCTCCATCAGGCCCTCTGGGAGGCAGGCGCTGAGATGAAGGTTTGCAGAAGGCAGCCTTTAGGGGTAGAACTCTTGGGATTGACCCCTGCTGGGGAGCAAAGGCAGCAGGACTGGGTAGGAGAAGTTGAACTGTGATACAGTGGCAAGAAATCTTAAGCTGATCCCACAAGCAGCCCTGGTACTTGGATGGTTCCCAAACTGGGTGAGGGAGATGGGATTTTATACCCCAGTATCCACCAGTCACTCCATGCAGGGCTTTATCCTTGGATTCTTTTAAACTAAGGCAAATTGCAAAGAGAGACTCTATTGAGAGTGGTGATTTTGAACATTCCCAGCAGCTAGGGATTAGGACCTGGTCCTGGGGGGTGGATCTGGGCAGTACCTTGGCATCCTGGCCCTGCTGGAAACATATGTTGAGCTCATGAGTTAGCAGCCTGCTCCACTCATGTGTCATCTTTGAAAGTTTTTGTTACTCATGTGCATGGTTTCTCTCTCTCCTCTCTCTCTCTCTTTCTTGATGATGCCATAATTATTCAACATTGTTGTAAAACACTGAAATAAGAGTTAAGGGACCTGGATTCTAGTTCTTGCTTTATTGCCTGCTGTATGCCTTTGTTCAATTTACTTAATGTTTTTGGATTCCAGTTTCCTTTTTCATAAATCGAGGAGCTTTGATTAGATAGTCTCTAAGGTTACTTTCAGCCATAAAGTTCTCTGTTCCTCTTAATTTATTAGCTTTCTAAAAGCCAGAAATAGCAAAAGTAAACATGCTGGAATGCTTTTTAAGTAATGCTGGAGATTATTTCTTGCAACCTCCGGTTAGTGACTTTCTCAAGCTCTCTCAATAAATCATGATGGACCTCATGAAAATTCACACAGCCCCAGTATTACCCAGTGTGCTCTGAAGAGCAGAGATGCTCTTTTTCTCCCTAGAATGTCTTTATTTGGTATATATGAGATTTCAGAATGTTTGACACATCTCATTCTTTCTAAGCATAGCTCATACAGATGTTTTATTTTAGGATTTGTTTTGAAATAATTGCTTTCACAGGGTCATTGTTAGCATTTGGACAGACATGGTCTTAATTTGAATAGATATATCTTCATGAAAGCATGAAGGAATGGAAAATGCCCTTAGCTTGGGTTAGTGGACTAAAACTGATTCTCAAAGTACAAAAAGGCCAGGGAAACAAACAAACAAACAGCAGGCAATGAAAAAGGAAATGGAGATATTGATTATGGAATTCTGAAAAAAACATTGAAAAAGGATCGAGCATTGTGAGCTTTAATTAAAACTAGCACAAATGCATCTTAACAGAGTAAAAGCTTAAAAATGGAACCAAATAAATACAGAAATCTCTTAAGATTGATTTTTCTGAGCCATGGCAAATGATTCAATGAAAATGGAAAGTAACTATTATTGTCAGTCATGTATGGCCCAGCCTGTGTGATTTCCCAAAGTAAGCCTTATGGTCGAAGCTGCTTGAACCATAAATAAATAAATAGAGGTACCTTCACTCCGGCTTCCTTACCTGACTCTCGTTAAACCCTATCAGCAACCGTAGAGAGCCAAAGAAGCAATTTCAATAAATATTTCATTACATGGGAGCCCATTTGCTGGTATTTCAAATAAATAAGTACATTTTCTCACTCAGTGGGCACTAGAAGGGAAAGCTCTCCAGTTTCCATTTTCAGACTTTCTTTTACTTTCTGAGGAGGTCAGTCATTTTCGTTTTCCAGTGTACAACTCGATTATTTATTGGAGGAAAATGTTTTAAACCAGAAAAAGGAAAAAAAAATCAACCAAATAATTTATTGAAGATGGTCTCTTGGCAGATTAATCCCTACCAGTTGGCTAGGGCTCATTCCAGAGTGATCAGACTGGTCAAGCTTAAATTGTATGTCCACAAGAAGTTGCATAAATAATCCCAAACACTGTGAACCTCTTTACACTCGGTCGTCTCCACGACCTTCAAAGAAAATGTCAGAAAGGTAGTCAGAAAAAATATAGCCTGAGACCCTCTAGTTATGGTATTTTCTAATAAATAACAACCTTTTTGGCTCCTTTCATCTAAACACATTTATCAGTGAAGACACATATGCTTCCTCTAGGTAAGTGAGTAGAAATACTGCTCTTTTCCATATGGGTAACCTGGAAATACGGTTAAAAGTGTTCTAACTCACACTTAGGGGTGATAGTCAGTTAACTCTTAAGTAATATCATTTTTTCTTAATTTGACTAACCTGAATATAGCTCAGAACTATGATCCATTTTTAATTACCCCTTGCACAGAAAGGCTGTGTGTGTGTGTGTGTGTGTGTGTGTGTGTGTGTGTGTGTGTGTATAGGTGATTTCTGGAAAGCTCCAGCTCCCATCCTGCGTGTCTAAAGGATGGGCCTGGAATTACAGGCACAGAAAGACTAGGGCAGTCTTAGAGACTTTGCCTGGACACTTCTTGCTCAGAAATTTCAGTCCAAAACTGAAATAATATTCTGGGCTATATTCCTTTTCACTCTCAAGATTTTTGGTTTTGTCTGTAAACATCACCAATATCCAAGTTTCCCAGGCCAGAAGTCATGAAGTTATCTTTAACATTCTTTCTAATTCCCTTTAGCTAATATGTTTTGTGCTGCTGATTCTTTCTCAATATACACCTCAGTTCAATAATTTCTCCTTTTTAATGAAAAAAAAAACCAATGTATTTAGAAAAGGAGACCTGGAATTCTAATATCCCAGCTCTGCCACTCACTAATCTGGGATGTGGCAATTACTAAGAGTTTTAGTGTTTTCACTGGTAAGATGGGAAATAGTCATATATGTTTTGTTGGCCTCATAAGATGGTTTCAATATGAAATGAATTACTGTAAATTATAGATTATCCCAACGTATGTGACAGAAAGTGGCAGGGGTAACCTAAGAAGATTGCTGCCATCCTTCAGGCAGCAGATAATAAAACTTCTGCTCTCTGAGTACCATCCACTCCCATGCCTTTGCCAAATTAGAAGCTTTAGGATGCCTAGCTTGCCGTTCCTTCCTGCAATAACCCACCCTGATCATCATGAGGTGTAAGCTCTTTGGAAGCTTCTTACCACTTTGCTTACCCCTCAGGACCAAGAGAAAAGGCAAACACCACCTCACAGCATTGCTGCTATGTTATGTCCACCCAGGCTGCAGCTGAATCTAGTTGTGTCAGAGTATCAACAATCCTTCAAGGGACCACAGAGACTAAATCCCCCCTTCTTCACATCCAGGTTTTCCTCAGCTGACCACTGGACATCTTCTTTGGGACATCACACAAAAACAACATACTTGATAGGTCTAAATTCAGATTTAATATTTTCTCCTCCCATACTGTTTCTTCCTGGTGTCCCCCATCTCAGTGAGCAGCACCCCCATTCACTTACCCACTGCCAATATCTGATTAAGCACCAAAGTCTCTTGAGTCTGTCTCCTAAATATATTTAAATTCTATTCATTTTTTATCATTTTTATTACTATTGTCCTGTTTCAGGTCATTATCCTTTACCTGAATTCCCATCACAGCTTCCTAAATTGTCTACCAGCCTCTACTCATTCTCCCATCTCCCTTGATTCTGTTCCCACCTTCTAACCAGGATTATCTTCCTAAAATGCAAATTTGACCATGTCATGACCCTGCTTAAAATATTTTCAGTGGCTCCTTCTTGCCTTCAAGATACTGGCCAAATTCCATAGACCCTTGCTATGGTTTGTCCCCTCCTAAACACTGACATTTAATCTCTTTTATGAGATATTAAGAGGTGGGACTGGGTGGAACTTTTAAGAGGTGATTAGAGTTCTACCTTGTGAATGGATTGGTCCGCTCATGTGATTAATGGGCTATCTTGAGAGTTGGTCAGCTTAGAGTCAATTTGGCTAGGCCCCTTGCACTTCCTGTCTCTTGCCACATGATGTTCTCCATTACCTTGAGAATCTGCCAGCAAGAAGGACATCATCAGATGTTGCCCTTGACCTTGAACTAGAACTCTGAGTCAAAATAAACCTCTGTTATTTTTAATTTACCAGTCTGTGGTATTGTGTTATTAGCAATTGAAAACGGATTAAAGCAATCCTGTGCAGTCAAATTTCTGCTAATCCTACAGCTTCTCTTTCCCTATTCATACCATGTATGAGCATCTTAGAAACTTCCGGAAAGTGTTCTCTGCTTTTCAAGTTCTGAGAACACCTGTATTTCTCTTGTATTTCTGATATGATAATACTTACCACATTGATACTTGTCCGTTCGCCCTCCGTGTCCCAAACTGACACTCCACAAAGGCAGGGATTATGTCTGCCTGGCTTACCACTCTATTTCTCCTATTCTGCATGGTGCATGGCACATAGAAAATGCTCAAGGATTTGTTGAATAAATAACTGAAGGAAATAAATGGCAACTTTGATTATTTTCCTGGGTAAACAATGATGTAGTTAGAAAAATCTACCAGTTGAATGCGGTGGCGCACTCCTGTAATCCTAGTACTTGGAAGGCTGAGACAGGAGGATCACAGGTTTGAGGTCAGTGTCAGCAACTTAATAGACCATCAGCAGCTTAGCAAGACCCTGTTTCAAAATAAAAAGGGCTGCCCGGCATGGTGACACACACTTGTAATCCCAGTACTTGGGAGGCTGAGACCGGAGGATCCAGGTTCCCGGCCAGCCTCAGCTACTTAGTGAGGCCCTCTGCAACTTAGTGAGACCCTGTTTCAAAATAAAGAATAAAAAATAGGGCACGGGTGTAGCTCAGAGGTAGAATGCCCCTGGGTTCAATCCCCAGTACCGCAAAAAACAAAAGAAAAGAAAAATAAAAACAAAATATAAAGGACTGGGGGTGTAGCTCAGAGGTAGAATGCCTCTGGGTTCAATTCCCTGAACTGAAAAAAAAAAATCTACCAGGTATCTGAAGTTCCATGTTCCAATCCCTTTCCTAATTGTGTGATTACAAATGTCACTAACCTTTCTATGGAATAGAATAATAATAATACTTGCATTAGACTACTTCAAGAGTTGTTCTAATAATAGTGAAATAATTCACATGAAAGCTCATTGTAAAAAAAATCTTTGCTGCAAAAAAGGTGTCATTATCACAATGATTATGTCTTCATTGGATGTGCATGTGTATGTTTACTATTTCAGAACTCTTACTTGAATGTAGCCATTAAAAATCTGTACTATATGTATCAGTTAGCTATTGCTGCATAACAACCTTGTCCAAAAATGTAATGGCTTATGAGAACAACGATATATTTAGTTCATGATTCTGCAAACCAGTAATTTAGGCTGGGTTCAACTGGGTGGTTGATCTCAGCTGGGCTCTGTGGCCAGCTATCAGGTCAACTGAAGATCGACTGGACTAGGATGGTTTCATTTGCACAGCTTGGCTGTGCTCCCTGTGAACTCTCCTTCTCTAGAGGGCTTGTTCACATAGGGATCAGGGTTCCATGAAAGTAAACAGAAGCACATGGAACCCCCTCAGGTATAGGCATGGAACAGGCACAACATAAGTTTGCTACATATTATTAGATAAGTCCAAAGTCAGCCCATTTTAAGTAGGTAGGGGAATATATTCTACATCTTGATGGGAAAAACCTCCAAAGACATAATGTGGAGATGTGGATACTGGTGTGTTGGGGGGGGGATAGAAATTTTCACTATTTTTCTAACAACCTGTCACAATCTGTCAGCAACTTATTTTAATTATTGACCACATCACCAATCTGACCATGGTACTTCTTCATCTAAAATTATTCAGTGACTCTTCTTCACTGCCTATAAAATAAAATCCAAACTCATAGCAAAGACCTCCATGAATTTCCCACATTGGTTGTATCTGCCTGGCCTTTTATGCTTCAGGAACAGAACCTTTCTTTTGATCCCAATAAACTGAATGGTGCTGTTTTGGTCCTCTACAGTTCACGCTGCTCCCTCTGCCTGGTGAGCTGCTCCCACCTTTCCTTGTCTGGATAATTTTACTCCCAAGAATAACAACAGTACCACTTACTATATGCTAGGCACTGACTCTTCTAAGCACTTTACATGTATATATGTTATCCCCAGGAAGGTGGTACTATTTTTTATCTCCCAATAGATAAGGAAAGTGGGGCACTGGGAAGTTAAATAACTTGTCCAAAGTCACTCAGCTAGAAGTCTAGTTCCAGAAACCAGATCTGGAGTCTGTGCCTTTATCCTTCAGGGCATCCTACCTCTTAAAATGTAACTTGGTTTGGCCCATACTCACATGTCTCTTGACATTTTATGTGTTCAATAATCTATTGCAGTATCCAACACCTTTTTGAGTTATGAGCTCCTTAGGAGCAAAGAACATGTCCTACATTTGTAACCATCAAATCTAGCACAGAGTTGTGTCTGTGTTGCCCTCTCCAAACTTACCAAGTTGTGCCTTTTGTACCATTAAAAATCTCTGCTTCTTCTTGGAAGAAAAAAATCAGAGTGAAGACTATTAGTCCTCACAGCATCTCCAAGAAAGAAGTGACGAGTGGGAAGCTCTATCTCATTTTGCAAACAGGAAATTTAGGCATGTGGAGATGAAATCACCCAGAGCTGTGCCAGGATTCTTTTTTGGGTTTTTCCGATTCCTAGTTTTGTGTTCTATCTACCAAAAAGTGGTATTTGCCTATGAAGTGCAGCTGATGGTTGCTTAATTTCCCCTAGAACAAAGTTAAAAAACATAACAATTAAATTGAATCACCCAAGAGGGACGTCGCCTTCCATTGTAAAGTTTTGAGGGAACCAACTTTTGGGGAAACTTTTTTTCCCTGGGGTATAGTGCTTTCTTCTCTTTCAGCAGAATATATTGTGTCTGATGGAGCAAAAAATTGTTTTTAAGAAACCCTGCACCAATCTGTCTGCCCCAGCTCAGACACATGCTCGCACAGAAAATTAAATTCACAGAAATGAGAGAAAATCAAGAGAACCAAAGGAGCATGTCTTCTGCTTTCCAGAATCATTCTCTAGTGTATTTAGTGGCCTGTTGGGTGACAGGGTGATGAGGGGAAGGGGTTGGTTGAATGCAACTAATTTTTCATGTCTTTTTGCTTATTTCATCAAAGCGCCAAGAAAACGTAAGCATTGTGTACATTTCACTTACCTGGTTTTAATCCATAAGAAGCTTTATTAGAACTTAGTGAAAACAGTTATTTTTTTCCCTGCTTGAGTTTCATGACTACCATTTGCTTCATTAGCAACGGTAACTTCTTGGGTGTAAAGCTTACTTGAAATGGCAAGTACTAAGAGAAAGTGGAGAGGGAAGGAGAAATAAAGGAAGAGGCTTAAGGAATAATGCCATTCAAACACATTCATGGGGAAGAGAATCGACTCTCTAGAGAGAATGATCTCTCTAGCCATTTAAAATGTTGCTCCTCTTCAAGTTCTTTTGGCATCTGGCTTAAATCCCGTTCTTTCCTAAATCATCATCTTTAAATCTCTCCATAATCAGCCATCCGACATATAATTGATCATGCCTTAGAATTTTTACTCATCTAAACATTTGTTTTGTGTTGTTTGGCTTCATAGTGACTTCCCAATTCTATAGACTTCCTTGGGCTTCTATCTTTCCAAATTTCATTAGCCAATGCAACCAGGCACTTGAGAGGGACTTTGGCATGTCTTGTAAACCATGTACTTAATAAATGTTAGACGAGGATAATGAAGACCATGCTGCAGATGCTGACCTTTTCTAGTAATCTATTTTCCTTAAAATGATTTCATTTGCCTCAATTAGTGACTCAAACATTTCCCTTTCTTTTCTTTTTTTTTTTTTTTTTTTTGCTATCTCTAGAAGGACCAAACACCTTCAGGGTTTTGTTATTTTCTGCTCCTGAGTCGAGAGTTTGAGAAACTAGAAGCCAAGTCCCTCTGGTCACTGTGCACATTCATGAAGCTGCATATGAACTGGCAATTAAAACTCGCCAACTCCTCTACACTGTCTCGGAT
Organism: Glis glis; assembly: GCA_004027185.1. Classification (NCBI taxonomy): domain Eukaryota; kingdom Metazoa; phylum Chordata; class Mammalia; order Rodentia; family Gliridae; genus Glis; species Glis glis. The sequence continues at coordinate 2,019 of PVJS01054945.1, read as the reverse complement.
TCTTCCGCCCGATCTCTTCTCACCTCTATTCTCAGAAAGGCTGGTTTGTTATGAAACTAATTCTTTTCTAGGCCAAGTTTCCTTTGAACAGGGTGCAAAGGCATATGATCCTGTGGATTAGAAGTGGGTTGTCATCAAAATGATATAGCTCTGTTCTTCTCTGTTCCTTTCTTGGAATGGCTGAGAACAGACTTGCGAAGAGAAAAACTTGTTGGCGTTTGGGAGCTGCCAGGTTTTAGAGAGCCCAATTATGTCTTTTTTGAACTAGCATTTCTTTAATAGAGTTTAATTTTAAAATGTTTTTTCATTTTTGACATTTCTTTTGGTTTTTAATTCGAAAAGATCCGAGGATATGTTTACTCATCGGGAAAATAAAAATGGACTGTGTATGAGTAGGCAGGGTCAACTGCCCATCTGCGATGATATTTGAGAGGCCATCAAAGGGGCCCTATGCTCCGAAAAGTGCCCTTTATACTCCCTTAGTCCCTAAAATGCCCCTATTGTTTGTGCCTTTGCTTTAATTCATTGCATTAGTGTTGTTTGTGGCTCAGCATCTTTTACATCTACTTCTTGATGCAAGTCCACACAAGTTCCCTATGAAATCGCCCTCCTCTCTTCTGGAGGAGCTGATTCTACCTGAGTCACACGGCTGTGTCAGTAAGTCTAGTCCATCTCCTGACCAGAGAGGAGTTAGTTCAAGTCAGAGCACATAGCCTAATAGGAGAGAAGCGAAGAGAGTTTTCCTGGAATTGCAGTATGTACGGTTTTGTTTTTCACAGGAGCTCCCTGGCATTTTTTCCACACACAAGTCTAGAGTTGAGGAGAGCACTGAGTGGAGCCTGAGATTGGAGTTGGACGTATGAGAGGTGGGACAGAGAGACAGCAAGAAGCTGGGCCCTTGGTGACATCTTTGGATCAAGCCTTACCGGAACTCGTCACTACCTAGTACACATGATGTAACTACTTGTACGTCATATAACAATGTGACTATATTTTATAGTTTGGATTCAACTTTAAATATCCCTGCCTTTTCAGTGCCAGAGAGTCCCATGGGGTTAGGCGAAGCCTCCAGGCCTACACCAGAACTTCTTCCTCTATGCAGTACTGCTTCCTTTCTTCCACAGAGGCTGATCCAAAGGGACTTCCATAATTAAAAACCCGGCACAGGAAACTCCATCTCATAGGCTTATTCCTGGAAAAACTAGACCATGATGAAGTAGTTTCTTTTAGGCAGTCTAATTTTCCATGGGTTCACCCCCAATCAAAACAAAGAAAAACAAAGCAAAATAAACCAATTTTATTGTGTCTCTCTTTTTGCAAATTTCTGGAAGTTTATCTGTTGGGTTTTTCTCTAAGAAAGATATAACAGTTAACCAGGAAGTGGTGTTATCTCAATGAGGGGGAGAAGAGAGGAGAGGAGATCAGGATAGACCACTGTCTTCTAGAATCTCTAATCAAATTTATGTTTTATTTTTAATTTTATTTTTGTGGTACTGGGAATTGAACCCAGGAGCATTCTACCTCTGAGCTACATCCCCAACCCTATTTTATTTTTGATTTTGAAACAGTGCCTCACTATGTTGCTGAGGCTGGCCTCTAACCTGCAATCCTCCTATCTCAGCCTCCCAAGTACTGGGATTACAAGCGTGCACCACCACGCCTTGGCTATTTTTAATTTTAACATATTTATATACCCATGAAACTATCACTATAATCAATATGTTTTAATAGTTTCTCCTTCCCACCCTTTTCCTCATTCCTATGCAACCATGGACCTGCTTTTGGTCACTATAGATTCCTTGTATTTTTAAGAATTTTATGGCCGGGCGTGGTGGCACACGCTTGTAATCCCAGTACTTTGGGAGGCAGAGACCGGAGGATCCGGGTTCGCGGGCAGCCTCAGCTCTCTCGCTCTTTCTCTCCCTGTCTTTCTCTCTCTCTCCCTCTCTCTCTCTCTCTACTTAGCGAGGCCCTCCGCAACTTCGTGAGACCTGGTTTCAAAATAAAGTATAAAAAAAA
>PVJS01054944.1:0-12801 GCA_004027185.1 Glis glis | reverse complement strand
ATCCATGGAATTACTGTCATAAACAATGTGTATATGTGAGATTATACCAACATCATTCTCAGTGCTACATGTGGGGGGGAGGCGGGGGGGAGGCGGGGGGGAGGGACACCAAGAGCTGTGTGCATGTATGTTAACACCAAACTGATACTCATTGTGAAGTGAGACTACAATGCACCAATAAAAACATAAAAAAAAAGATGTCTTTTCCCAAACTCTGCTTTGTTTGGACCCCACATTGTCCCAAGTCCTCAGGAACAACTCATTTTCCTCCCCAAACAATTCCTCGGTGGCCTAGCTCCTCCCATGCAGTCTTCTCCTCCAAACCTTGCTATCCATTGTCCCCAGGACGAGCCAGCTGGCCTGGAATCTTTCCCTTCATACCAACACACCCACCTGAGCCCTGTCTTTGATCATGGGGCTCCCTCCTGTAGCATCCAGCTCAGGGCTCAGCACCTCACCCCTGCCTCCCTCAGAGTAGAGCATGGCGCTCCAGCATGTGGTGGGCTCTGGGGTCTGGCTCGTTGGCTCCATTTACTAGGTGTGTGACCTGGTTCTTAACCTCTCTGAAGTTTCCATTTCCTCCTCTGCAAAATGGATGTAATAATGGTCCCTGCCTCATAGGGTCAATAGGGAAATGAAAGGAGGCAACACATGTGCCTGCACCTAGAAAGTGCTCAAAGGGGTTGTTGTTATTATTACTACCCCTCTGTGTTCTTTCTTACCTCTGAACCCCCAGAGTGCTGTCTATGCCACTTGTCTGGCACTTAATTATCTACTAATTGATGACATCTTTTATTAGCCATTTAAATTCTTATTGTTTAACTTTGTGTGTGTGTGTGTGTGTGTGTGTGTGTGTGTTCAACTTTACAATTAGAACTTAAGCTCCTCCAGGCCTGAACCAGATGCTTTCTTTATATTCTCAGCACAGACTATCAGCAGGCTAAGTAAAAAGCAGGCACTAATTAATGAACACTTATTAAAATGAGTAATAAAATGCCCAAGGTCTGTATAGTCCTTTCACAACCAGGACCTCCCATAGTCCTCACAACAATCCTGAAGGCAAACACTGTTATGCCCATTTTACAGATAAGAAGACCGAAGTTCCCAGGGAGGAAATAATTTGCTCAGTCCCCAATGGTCAGAGCACTTTACAGCCTTAAAAAAAGCTTCTTTTAGCTTTCAGAAATTTTCTTAATGTGTCCTTCCTGTGCTCTAATGCCCAACACACTCCTTCTCTGCTAGGTCAGTTCGGTATCCCTGTCAGATCTGATGTTCTTTCCAGATGTTCATGGGGACTGGTGCTGGGGATATATCATTGCATTTTAGAGAGCAGTTATGAAAGAGCAGGCTGCAAGGGCATCTCTGGGACTTCTGACCATCCCAGGGCTCTGGGCCTGCGTGACTCTAACTTTCTTCTGGCTCACCTGTGGTTTCTACTATAAACATTCATTACCTTTATAAATAGAGAACAAACACGTTTTGTTTGCTTACTGGCTTAACAAAGCAGCGATGCAGGCCTCCCAGTTGCCTATTGCTAAAAACATGTTTCCGAATGGAAGTAAGCTCGTTCCTCTCCCTTCCTCCCTCTCCATTCCCAGCCAGGTGGGAAGAGACCCATCCCGGCACTTATTAGTCACAGGTTTGAAATGCAGGGGTGGGTTGGAGAGAGGGAAGTGATTGGTGTGGGGTGGGAATTTGGGGATTCTTTTATCCCCTGCATCTCAAAGGCTGACAAGCTCTTGAGGGGTGGAAATGACTGGTAATTAGTGAACCTTCTCTGCGCACACACTGAAGACACACTTCACAGTCTCTGTGACCTCTGCGGCCCGGTGAGGCTTTGTTATGTAGATGCTCTTAATTGGGTGAGTCACTTACTGCAAACAGCTTGCAGAGAGCACTGTGGGCTGTGTTTGGTGAGGCTTCCCACCAGGGGTTCTAACGCAGGAATTAGGGGGGTTCTGCCAGCAACGGCCTCTATGGAAGTCCACCCCACCCATAGAGATGAGAAGCCGTCTCCTCGGCTTGGAGGTCAGCGCAGTGAGCTTTCAGGGTGTCTTTAGTACAGACAGTGTTAAGCTATGGTCTTCTCCTCCTCTCCCTTGCTCCTCCTCTCCTTCCCGGCTTATTGACCTATTCTGGGCAAGGCTGGGGATACTTTGAGATATAGACTGGGTTCCCTACCTTCAAGGAGCTGGCACGTTATTGGTAAGTCAGGCATGGATAGAAATGTACACAACACCACCACACAGTGGGCATTGATGCCTGTCATGTGGATGAGGCATTAACATGCCGTTTCAGATGTTGGAGCAGTCACTGAAAGCCAGGCAGCCAGGGAGAGTCGTCCACAGGTGAGCAGGACTTTGGAGGGGTCCTGGGCGGAGGGCTTCCCAGGACATGGAGACTTTATGAACTAAGGTATCTTACGTCACTGTCACGCCCAGAGTCATGGCCCCCAGCACTTTGAGCTTGGCTCAGATATCAGAGGAACAGTGCTGTCCTACATGCTGCCACAGGTCCCAGGGTGTCCCCATCTGCTGCTTCCCCCAGAGGAGGGCACAGTGCATGAAGACTTAAAATGCACCCCGTCCTAAGCAGGATTCATCCCCACCACGTCTGGTATTTTGGTAAATGGCGCCATTTTGGCCCCACCATCCTCTGCTCCCGGGCAGGCATTAAGTCAAGGAAGTTGTGCGGGGATGTCTTTGCTCAGCCCCAAATCTTTATGTTCCTGTTGCTGCTCTCTCCCTCCAGGCCTCCACCATGGGGGAGTGGGCACAGGAAGCCTTTCAGAGCCTTTCCCCATTCCGAGCATGCTCCCCAAACTGTCCCACCACCCGCTCCGAAGTACAAACGTGGTCAGTTTACTACCGTTCTCCTCCAAGCGAGGGCTACGCAGCTCAATACCACCTGCCCCTCACCTCTTTTGCTGTCCATGTTGTCAAGATCCCCAGTGACCCCCAGGTTGTTATATCTGGTGTTAATTCTTAGTCGTCACTTTACTCTACCATAAGCAGCATTGGCCATAGTTGATCACTCATTTTCCTTTCAATCCTTAACATTTTACTCCTAAAATTTTCAAATTCATGAAAAAATTCAAATAGGACAATGAACACCCAATACCCTTCTCCCAGACTCACCAACTGTTAACTCTTTGTGACATTGGTCTCTCTCTCTCTCTCTCATTTTTTCCTTTGGATTATTTAAAAAAAATTGGGGGGGGGGGTTAGGGGATTGAAGCCAATTGAAGGGTTAGGGGCATTCTACTTCTGAGCTACACCTCCAGCCCTATTTATTTTTATTTTTTGGTACTGGGGACTGAACTCAGGGGCATTCTACCTCTAAGCAACACCCCCAGACCTATTTTATTTTTTATTTTGTTTTTTTGTTTTGTTTTGTTTTTGCCGTACTGGGGATTGAACCCAGGCACATTCTACCTCCAAGCTACACCCCCATCCCTATTTTTTATTCTTTATTTCAAAACAGGGGTTTCACTAAGTTGCGGAGGGCCTCACTAAGTAGCTGAGGCTGGCCGCGAACCCAGATCCTCCTGTCTCAGCCTCCCAAGTACTGGGATTACAAGTGTGTGCCACCATGCCTGGCTTTATTTTTTATTTTGAAACAGGTCTCGCTAGATTGCTGAAAGTCTCGCTAAGTTGCTAAGGCTGGTCTTGAACATGCGATCCTCCTGTCTTAACCTCCCCAAGAACTGGGATTACAGGTGTGCGCCACCATGCCGAGCTTGCTTGCTTTCTCCCTTCCTTCCTTCCTTCCTTCCTTCCTTCCTTCCTTCCTTCCTTCCTTCCTTTTTTGAAATAGGATCTCACTAAGTTGCTGGGGGCCTTGCTAAGTTGCTGAGGATGGTTTCAAACCTGCAATCCTCCTGTCTCAGCCTCCCAAGTACTGGGACTACAGGTATGTGCCATCACACTGGGCTCTCTAGACTATTTTTAAGCCATGTACACCTTGATGTCTACCCCTAATTTCTTCAGTTTGTATCTCCCAAGGAAAAGGATATTTTCTTATGAAACCACAATACCATTAGCACAACTAAGAAACGTAATATTAATTCAGTAACTTCAGTAATGTCATCAAATAGCTCATATTTACATGCTCCCAGTTGCCCCTAAAATGTCTCTTTAGCTTTTTTTCCCCTTGTTCCAGTATCCAATAATGGATTTTGTTTTGTACTTTGTTGTCATATCTCTTTAGGACATTTTATCTAAAACAGACCTTCCAGACCCTGCCCCCCCCCATACTGACATTTCAGACCGTCTGTCCCAGTTGTATTATAAAATGGTCCACTTTCTGGATTTGTCTGTTTCCTCCTAAGTGGATTCTGGGTAACCATTCTTGGCAAGAATAGCATGCATGGGTGTGTGCTTCCCGTTGAGCCGCGTCAGAAGTCTGTGATGTCAGGTGGCATCACCTTGGAGGGGCTGTGTCTGAGCGTCTGGTTGGGATTGTGACCCATAGGTCTCTCCCCTGTTAGATTATCTTTTCCCTGATGTCTACCTTTGTCTTCATGGTATGTGTCAGTGCTCTCTGAAATGATGTATTTCACCTACTAGAAATTCTATTACTTATCTACTTGTTACCTGTCTCCTCCCATCATAATGTGCACCTCACAGGAGCAAGGACTATATCTACCTGGTTCCTGCTTGTCCCTTCAGTGCCTGGTACCTAGTAAGTGCTCAACAAATAACTACTAATGTTTTCTTTTTATTTTGGGGAGATGTATATACTTACTTGCATTTTTATTTGCGTTAGCTTTCCATTACTCTAACAAATAACTAAAAGCAAAATCCCTTACTTCATGGCTGGGAAGCAAAAAAAAAGGAAGGGGCTAGGTTTCCACTTTCAAGGTTACATTTGCAATAACCCAAAGACCTTCCACTAGAGCCCACTTTGTGTGTGTGTGTGTGTGTGTGTGTGTGTGTGTGTGTGTGTGTTGCTGAGGACTGAATCCAGGGGCATTCTACCTCCAAGCTACACATCCAGCCCTTCTTATTTTTTTTGTTTTTGTTTTAAAACAAGGTCTTGCTGTGTTGCTGAGGGTCTCGTTAAATTGCTGAGGCTGATCTTGAACCTTTGGTCCTCCTGTCTCAGCCTCCCAAGTATTGGGATTACAGGCATGTGCCACCATGCCTGGTTTAGACTCTACTTCTTAAAAGCTCTGGCCTCTCCCAATAATGCCAAGCTGGGGACCAAGCCTTTAACATGTGGGCCTAACATATAGATCCAAACTATAGTAGCATTTTAATAATCAAAAGTCCTTAGATCAGCTAGTTTGTATTTGAGAAAAGCTTAGTTGCAAATGGATTCATCATGGGCCTCAGCTAGGTATTGAGCCCAGGACTCCTGGACCAGGGCACTGGCCACCACAAGGCTGGACTCTCCCTTCATCAGACCCTGAGCCTCAGCACTGGTGCTACCGGGTGTGATCAATACTTGCTTTGCCTCGACTCATGGCTACAAAGAATCTGGGCTCTTTAGGAAAAGTAGGAAGAGACTTGGAATTAATATTGGTAAATCACACCAGAACGCTCATGTGTACATTATTATTATTGCCCCCCATATATTCTAAAGTAATCCCTGTAAATAATTATAAAAATAAATCTCAGTGACACATTTTTTATTTTACTTTATTTCCAGGAACACATTTATTCATCATCATCTCTTCAGGGGTAGGACAAATTGGAGCACTGGGTAGTGAATACAATTTGCAAATAGGCAATATAAGTAGGGAGAAAATTAATATGTATTCCTTGGTGCTCTTAAAGGAGAGGAAGAACATTAATAGCCATTTCCTTGCAGATATAACTTTGAAAATGTTATTTCTGATCCATCAGCGTGGGGCTCCTTATGAGGAAAATGGTTACAACGTGACAAGAAGCGATTAGATGTGAAATGGCCTCTCTCAAGTGCTTCTCCAGCCTCCTCAGGCCTGTTTTTAGTAAAGGGATTTAGAGGAATCCTGCTTTCTTCTCCCTCCCTCCCTCCCTCCCTCCTTCCTTCCTTCCTTCCTCCCTCCCTCCCTCCCTCCCTCCTTCCTTCCTTCTTTCTTTCTTTCTTTTTTCTTTTTTTTGCGGTACTGGGGATTGAACCCAGGGGCATTCTACCTCCGAGCTACACCCCCAGCCCTATTTTTTATTCTTTATTTTGAAACAAGGTCCCACTAAGTTGCAGAGGGCCTCACTAAGTAGCTGAGGCTAGCCCTGAACACCGATCCTATGGTCTCAGCCTCCCAAGTACTGGGATTACAAGCATGTGACACCACGCCCAGCATCTATCTTCCTTCCTTCCTTCCTTCCTTCCTTCCTTCCTTCCTTCTTTCTTTCTTTCTTTCTTTCTTTCTTTCTTTCTTCTTTCTTTTTGTGGTACTGGGGATTGAACCCAGGAGCATTCTACCTCTGAACTGCACCCCCAGTCCTATTTTATTTTTTATTTTGAAACAGGGTCTTGTTAAGTTGCTGAGGGTCTCACTAAGTTGCTGAGACTGGCCGTGAACTTAGGATCCTCCTGTCTCAGCCTCTGAAGTACTGGGATTACAGGTATGCATCACCACACCTGGCTGAGTTCTGGGGTCTGCTGCTCATTTGCTGGTGACACTGGGCAAGTTTCTGGGCCTCAGTTTCCCCAATTAGTAGTTGGAGTAGATGATTTCTAAAGCAGTGAGTTTTGGATAATCACAAATCCAAATTACTTGGGGGGGAGGTACTTGAGAAAAATACAGATGTGAGGGTACCCCCCGACTGAAATTACTGCCAAGTTCCAGGTATTTCAACCTTTTCAAGTAAAGTTGGGATTCTGGAAAGACACCCCCACTGGAAATATACAGTTGGGCAAGTTTTTCTGGTTTATGTTTTTGTTTGCTTTCCAAAGTCCAGTATGAGCCTTCTCTGACTCGGGGCTGACCTGCTTTTCTTGGGTTCAGCCAAGGACTTGGGATATTTGACAAGTTCAGGCAAATTGAGAAATAAGATTTGCTTATCATCGTTATTCTCAGATTTTGTTAAAATACTGCTAAGAGATTAGCAGATAGTAATTTCAGTGGTAGATTCTCTTTTCCCTGCCCTTTCCTGGCCAATTGTTACTTCCTTCTCCTCCTAGGCTTCCATTTTTTTTTTTTTGGTGGTACTGGGGATTGAACCCCCAGGGGCAATCTCCCTCCAAACTACCCTCCCAGCCCTTTTTATTTTTTAATTTTGAAACAGGGTCTGGCCAAGTTACCCAGCTCTAGCCTCAAACCTTCCATCTTCCTGTCTCAGCCTCCTACCTACTGGGATTACAGGCGTGCACCACTGTGCCTGGCCCCTTCCTTCTAATTTTTAATTGCAGAAGTAGTATATGCATGGAATGCAAAACAAGAGCCCCTTTCCTCCTCCCACCTTCCCTAAACCTACTCCCTTCCTTGCTTCCTGTTATTTGCATTTTAATAGGGAAACAACAACAAAATCTCTTAAGACCCAAAGGAAACTAGAGGCACGGAGAATTAATAATAGCCATAATTATAATAGTAAATAATAAACTAACATGTGTGGAATGAATGCTCATGACAGATATTAGGATGGTATTCAATATACTTTTTTTTTTTGCGGTACTGGGGATTGAACCCAGGGACATTCTACCTCCGAGCTACACCCCCAGCCCTATTTTTTATTCTTTATTTTTGAAACAGGGTCTCACTAAGTTGCGGAGGGCCTCACTAAGTAGCTGAGGCTGGCCGCGAACCCGGATCCTCCGGTCTCAGCCTCCCAAGTACTGGGATTATAAGCGTGCGCCACCACGTCCGGCTCAATATACGTTTAAAAATTTCAGTTTGTTCTGATTGGGAAATACTGGAGGTGTTTTGGTGTAAAGACTATCCTCTCACACATGTGCAAATACTTGGGTGAGGCCTTGGAAACCTCATATCTTTCCTGCACTTTCTAAACTTCCTGCTTGAGGCTCAAAGGAGGCTGCTTCAGCAACCAAGAGCACTTCATATACAGGCACATCCAGCTTTTTTAAAATTTGAAATTGAACTGTGGTGAGTATGCACCAGGGGCTGGGGCATGATTACTTGCAGCAACCATCTTAACCTGGCCATGGGCTCAGCCTGGAAGAAAGGAGCCAGGCTGAAGAGAAACTCAGCTAAGGACAGGCAGGAATGCCAGCAAAGCTTGGTTCATCAACCAGTCCTGTCCTTCTCTCAGCTGCTAGTGCAGAGTTGGAGGATTGAAGGAATCGGGTTCCTGTTTTGCTGGCTCTGGCTGACCCCGGCATCAACTCCCTTGATTAGAAATAAACAGGATCTTCCTTTTCGTCCCCAGGAATGTTATGGAGGAAGGACTCGAAGGGAAAAGGCCTCTTCTGCCAAAGAATAACAACAACAACAACAGTGATGACAGTAGGAATATAATACTGTCCTCTTCATCGGGGAGGATGTGGAAATGTCCAGTCGTGTGTGTAGAACCATCTTGCTCCCTAGGGCCCTGCTACAGCTCCAGAATTCACAGGCCCTCGATGTCTAGGCCAGGTATGGTTTGAACTTCCTGTTTGGTGGTTCTCAGGAGTACACTTGTACAAATGGGGTGACACACCTCCATTTGGGGTTCAGAAAATAGGATCACAATTACAGCACTTCTTTTTGACACCGGATTGCACGTATCTGAGGGTAAGTTTGACTGTCTCTCCCAAAGGGTATTATTAGTCAAGAATGTCCCTAGTGCTTAGCACGTGCCTGGTCCTTGGAAGCTGGGGCAAAGGGACTGTGGAATAAAATGGGGCAGGACAGGAGAGGAGAAGCTTGCAGCTCATGTCCAGTTGGCCATGGAGCGGGAGGGGAGCCTCAGGAGGAATGGGGATGACTACACGGCTCTGCTTGTTTCTTCCTGCACCTGGGGAAGGAGTAGAGATGAAAATGTTCACCAAGGAGCCCCAGTAGGACTTGTCTTCTCCATTCACTCTTGTAAACCCCTTGGATTCCAAAGGAATCATTTGTCTACCTCCTGGGTCAGCCCCATCCCAGTGTCCCTTTGCTGTCTCCCTTCTCAAAGGGAGGAACATATTACTCAAAGAACTTGACACAGTCTCACAAAGTTGTGGAGGGCTTCACTAAGTTGCTGAGGCTGGCCAAGAACCTGCAACCCTCCTATCTCAGCCTCCCAAGTACTGGGATCACAGGCATGCGCTGCTGAGCCTGGTTTATTATTTCTACTTAATTTTCCTTTTTGTTGAAGAAAGTGATAAGAAAGTAGAGGGATACCCCCATTCCAATCTTTTTTGGTCTAGGAACACAGATTCTTTTTCTCCTCTTCCCCTCCCTTTTCTTGTTCTGTTCTCCCTCCTCCTCTGCCTTCTCTTGGTCCCCCTGTTCTCAAGAGTAACCTCTAGAAGCTGAGGGGAATGAGCAGAGATGAATCCAGTTTGTTTCTGCAGGAGTCCTCCCGCAGCTACATTCAGGAAACTACTGCTGTAGTCTGAATGTTTGTACCCCCCCATTGATGTATTAAAGTCCTAACCCCTAGGGTGATGGCATGAGGAGATGGGGTCTTTGAGAGGTCATGAGAGTGGAGCCCTCATGAATGGGATTAGTGCCCTTACAAAGGAGACCCCGGAGAGCTGTCTCATCCTTCTACCATGTGAGGACACAGCGAAATGGCAGCTGTCTATGAACCAGAAAGTGGACCCTCACCGCACACCGGAGCCGCTGCCACTGTCTTGATCTTGGACTTCTTGGGCTCTGGAACTGTGAGAAATAAAATTTCTGTTGTTTATAAGCCACCCAGTTTACGGTATTTTGTTATAGCAGCTGGGACAGTCTAAGACAACTGCTGTGCTTGTGCACTTTCAATATCTCCCTGTTATTATCAGTTTACATTGCAAACACTAAAGTCCACCTCGATCTGAACTTTATTTTTTGTGATTTCGCCATATAGTCAACTGGCCCTGATGTGTTCACTGAGTGGAGAAAGGAGTGGGTGGGGAGGCACTTCCAGGCAAAACTAACAGCTCCCATAAGGCCAAGCGGAGGACAAGAGAAGTGAAAGTGCAGGCTGCAGAGGGAAGGAGTGATGGGCGTGTAGGAGATCCCAGGGACACACTACGGATTTGGGACTGTGTTAATGGTCGAATGGGGGCCATTGCAGGAATTTAGGTCAAACTGGGCTTTCAGCACAGTCCCCCAGGGCTGTGTGGGAGAGGGAACAGTGGTGAGGGCGTCTAGAAAGGGGAGAAGGCCCCAGTCTGCCTAACAGTTTCAGTTGGAAGACACAGAGGTGTGGAGGCTGGGTAGGAGAGAGGCCTCCAGAAACCGCCTCCTGGCCAGGCAGGCACTTCTTTGATTTCATCTTCGTGCAGGTTTGGGCCTCCTTCCCTGCTTCTACTGGTGACAGTCCTCCTAGGAAGGCAAGGGCTGGGAAGGTCAGAGTGTCATGACTGTCAGGGCCCAGGCACACTTCCTCCCTGTCAGGCAGGAAGGGCAGTCCAGGGTGGACAATGGACCAGAGAAAGTGCGCCCAGCAGAGAAGGGGGCGGGGAGCTGGGCCTTGGGGCAGCAGGCCTGGAAAGTTGCCTTTGATCCCCTTATCTCTGGAGGCTAAGCTTTCTTTTTTGCTGGCAGGACTTTTAATTGCAGCATTTCCTGGAACCCCCAGAGTAAACAGAGTCTGAGAAAGCAAGATTGCCAGCTCCTCATCAGGATACTGGCACCCAGGGCCACCCAGTACTGTGTGAGGACCGGGGCAGCCTGAGGGACAATGACAACCACCCACTACTTCACTACAATTGTAACTTCATCATCAGCTGCACAACCATGGGCTTTTTTTTTTTTTGGTGCTGGGGTTGAACCCAGGGACATTCTACCTCCAAGCTACACCCCCAGCCCTATTTTACTTATTTTGAAACAGGGTCTCACTAAGTTGCTGAGGCTGGCCGCGAACCTGTGATCCTCCTGTCTCAGCCTTCCAAGTACTGGGATTACAAAGTGTGCGCCACCACGCCTGGCCACAAACAGGGGCTTCTAAGTGGTCAAGGAAAACAAAAACCTATGACAGTCCCCTACTGAGGTCTGCAGTGTCAGAGTACCTACAATGTGCAAGAGATCAGGACTCAGTTTCCCTTCTCTAGTTGAATGATATCTACACCATTGGCATGAAGGGAGAGGGTGGGAAGGGCAGTGCTGGGGCTCAGAAAATGATCCTGGAAGGCATGGTGCTTTGGCATGCTGGGTACTTTGGACTGAAGGAGGCTGGAAGGCCTGAGAAGCAGCTCAGAAGCAAAGTCTCTGACTTTCTCCTGCCCTCCTGCCACCCCTAAAGCAAGTCACAGAAAGCAGAATTCCTCATCCCTAAAGCGGGTCATAGAAACTAGAACTCCTTCCCCCAAGGCCAGCCATAAAAATCTACAAATCTTCCTCTTTCTGGGAAGGAGCTGACCTGCCTTTATGTGATACCCGGTCCTAAGACCCTCATTTCTGAGGGTTGTGCCCCACACCTGGGAGGAAGGAATGCCACCCGGAGAGACCAAGAAGATGTGGGCAGACCTTGCTGGGTTTCTCTCTTCACTCTGTACCATTATATCACATTCTTTTGTCCCATCACGATGCGTTGCAGCTGTCCATTCTTCATCCAGCACAAGAATAAAAAGAGTTTCCCCTGCGTCTTTCCATTTGCACTTTGGAAGGCTCCTATGTTGTGTAAAACTTTGGTTAAATACGTTTGTTTTCTCTTGTTAACTTGTCTTGTGCTATAGGAGCGTGGGTGGTAACCTTTATGGTGGGCAAGAAAAGCATCATGCCCCAGCTGCCCCCGTACCAGCTGAGGCCCAGCTGCAACAGGGAGTGGGTAAAGACGGCCATCTGGTTTCTGGGAGAAGCTTTGTGCAACCTGAGGGTCAAGGTGGTAAGGCAAGCATAGGCAGGGAGAAAATCCAGAACCTTCCAGAGGGGGACTGGCTTGAGCTTACCTGTCTACTGGGCTGGATTTCATCCAGATAGGAGGCAGCAGTGGCCTCCTCTTACTTCTAGATGGGGAGGTGTGTGTGTGTGTGTGTGTGTGTGTTGGGGGTGTGGCGATTGATCTCATCGAGCCTCACAAATATCTTCCCTGTGAGGAGGGCGAGAACCAGAGGCCTGAGACTTGGAGATTCAGTTCTCTTTAGCTGGAGTTGATTATTGTCCATTGCTGGAGGCTCCGTGGGGAGACAGGGTGGGGGTGGTAGGGCACAGCCAGCCCCTGATAGGGAAATTCACCCCTAACCTCCCTTCCTACAGATGGAAACCCCATCCCACCCGGAGTCCCCTCAACCTTTTGACTGCCGCCCTCCCAGCAAAGCCCGAGGGTAGTTGGGGCCCGAGGCCCCTCCTCCAGGCAGTTGAGGACAGTTATGTAACCCCGATTGCGAAATTTAGGAAAGGCCGGGGGCTCTGAGCTCGGGACTAAAGTCTCAGCTGGGGCGCCCCTGATAGCGACCCCCCTCCGCAAGCCTGGCCTCGACTGCCGTAATCAAGTTCTGGGCCTGGAATTCTGCAGGACACCTGGTGGGGCGAGGGGCCCGGGCCACGTGGGCGGGGTCGGCTCGGGGCCCGTGCAGGAGTCTCGCCCGGTGATTGGAGCGCGGCGCCCGCACCGCGAGCCAGCGGGCCGGACTCACCTGCGCGGGCCGGGCTCACCTGCGCGGGCCGGGCTCACCTGTGCGGGCCGGGCTCACCCGTGCGGGCCGGGCTCACTTGCGCCGTGTGGGCTCACCTGCGCGGGCCGGGCTCACCTGCGCGGGCCGGACTCACCTGTGCGGGCCGGGCTCACCCGTGCGGGCCGGGCT
>PVJS01054943.1:0-12805 GCA_004027185.1 Glis glis | reverse complement strand
AAAAAAAAAAAAAAAAAAGAGCCAGAAGTGGTGGCACACACTTGTAATCCCACTATTTGGGAGGTGAGGCTGAGACAGGAGGATCGCAGGTTCAGGTTCACTGCCAGCCTCAGCAACTTAGTGAGGCCCTCAGCAATTTAGTGAGACCCTGTTTCAAAACTAAAAAATAAGCTTAGTGTGGTAGCACATGCGTGTAATCCCAATACTTGGGAGGCTGAGACAGGAGGATCGCAGGTTCAAAGCCAGCCTCAGCAACTTAGTGAGGCGTTCAACAACTTAACAAGACCCTGTTTCAAAATAAAAAAAAAATAGGGCTATGGGTGTAGCTCAGAGAATGCCCCTGGGTTCAATCTCCAGCACCACAAAAAACAAAAACAATAAAAAATAAAATAGGGCTGGGGTGTAGCTCAGTGAGAATTCCTCTGGGTTCAATCCCCAGTACCCCACACACAGATATAGATAAATAGATAGATAGATAGATAGATAGATAAATGAGTGAATGAATAAATAAATAAATAAATAAATAAATAAATAGGGCTGGGGGTATAGCTCATAGGCAGAATGCCCCTGGGTTCAAGGTTCAATCCCTAGTACCACAAATGAATGAATACATAAATAAATAGAATAAACTAGAAAAGACTTCCTGAAGAAAATTTTATTTATTTATTTATTTTGTGGTACTGTGGATTGAACCCAGGTGCATTCTACCTCCAAGCTACACTCCCAGCCCTTTATTTTTGTTTGTTTTGAAACAGGGTCTTACTAGGTTTCTGAGAGTCTTGCTATGTGCTGAGACTGTCCTCGAATCTACGATCTTTCTGTCTCAGACTCCCAAGTACTGGAATTACAGGTGTGTGCCACCACGTCCAGCTAAGAAACAAAATTTTAAAGAGGGTTTGGAGATGCATCCAGGCAGGAAGAAAGCCTGTGAGGAAGCATACAGGCAGGGAGAACTGGGAAAGCGGCTATGTTGAATTCTGGCAGGTGAGGATGGGTTAAGGCAACTGTCAAAAGCTTTGAAGCCAGGCAGGCATGGTGGCTTAGGGGTTAGAAATAGGGCTGCGGGTATAGCTTGGAGGTAGAATGCCCCTTGTCCAATCTCCAGCAACACACACACACACACACACACACACACACACCTTTGAAGCCAACATGCTTGTAATTGTGTCATGATGAAAATCACCCTCAAAGTAAAAGATTATCTATGGTTGTAAAGAAATAAAGAAAGAAAAGCTTTTAAGGTTTCCCCTTCCAGCTGCGTTTGGTGGTGCATACCTGTAATCCCAGTACTTGGGAGGCTGAGACAAGATTTCAGGTTCTGGGCCAGCCTCAGCAACTTGGTGAGACCCTGTTTCAAATTAAAATTAGTAATAAAATAGGGCTGGGAGTATAGCTCAGAGGTAGAATTCCCAGGAGTTCAATCTCCAGTACTGCCAAAAAAAAAAAAAAAAAAAAAGAAAGGCTTCTCCTTTCCCATTCTAAATATACCTAATAACTACCTAGCTGGTTTGCTGTCCTCTCGAGTACACATTTTTTTTTTCTAATGATCATATTTCTTTTTTTTTTAGCGGTACTGGGGATTGAACCCAGGGGCATTCTACCTCTGAGCTCCACCCCCGGCCCTATTTTTTTTAATTCTTTATTTTGAAACAGGGTCTCACTAAGTTGCGGAGGGCCTCACTAAGTAGCTGAGGCTGGCCACAAACCCGGATCCTTTGGTTTCCGCCTCCCAAGTACTGGGATTACAAGCGTGCGCCACCACGCCCGGCAGGGCATGCTCTTAATATAAAAGATTGTCACAGCTGGGTGTGGTACTGCAAAAAAATTAAAAGAATAAAAGGTCATCACTACTAGTTAGGGAGCCAGAACATCCACAAGTGACCTCAGGAACACAGCAGTAAATGCAAAATAACAGAGCAATAGTGTGAAATTAAATGCATGAATGCTGAAGGAAGAAGAAACACGAGCCATTTTCAAATAAGTTCTTATGTGCAGTTCAATCCAAGTAGTTATTCAAAGGTATTTGTACTAAGCACTAACAGCTAAACACTAAAAGCTGCCTGTGCCAACCATGGCCCCAGGATAGCCCAAGGAGAGTGCTGGCTGAAGGTATGGTACTTGAACTCTTCAGAATCTCTGTCTAGCACATCAGTCAGATGTTTGTCTATGGCTGCTTTGTATTTTTTTTTCTTTCTTTTTTTTGGTACTGGTGATTGAACCCAGGGGCATTCTACCTCTGAGTTACACCCCCAGCCCTTTCTATTTTTTGCTTTATTTGGGGGGGAGCAGAGGATACTGGGGATTGAATCCAGGGAAATTCTACTTCTGAGCTACACTCCCAGCCCTATTTTTTTTTTTTTTTTGAAACAGGGTCTTGGCTAAATTGTGGAGCTGGCCTTTAACCTGTACTTGGGATTACAGGCATGCACCACCACGCCCAGCTCTATTTTTATTTCATTAATTTATTAATTATTTGTGGTACTGGGCATGGAACCCAGGGGCCTTCCTCAGCCTTATTTTATTTTTTATTTGGAAACAGAGTCTTTCTAAGTTGCTGAGAGCCTCACTAAGTTGCTGAATCTGGCTTCAAACCTGCAATCTTCCTATCTCAGCCTCCCAAGTACTGGGATTACAGGCATGTGCCACCATGTGTGGCTTTAATTATTTACTTATTTGTGGTAATGGGGATTGAACCCAGGGGCATTCTACATCTGAGCTACACCCCCACCCCTATTTTATTTTTTATTTTGAAACAGGGTCTCACTAGGTTGCTAAGGCTGGCCTGGAACTTGCGATCCTCCTGTTTCAGCCTCCCAAGTACTGGGATTACAGGTGTGTGTGTGCCACCAAGCCCAGCTGTTTTGTTTTTTAAGCCGTACTCCTGGGGGAAATCACCATTTTAGCTGGCCTCAAGTTGAAATTGGGGTGCAAGATCCTAAGTTAGTGACAGAGCTTGCCTGGATCCCACTCAGGAACTCTTTGCCAAATCTTGGTCCTCTGATTTATTTATTTATTTATTTATTTTGCGGTACTGGGGATTGAACCCAGGGGCATTCTACCTCTGAGCTACACCCCCGGCTCTATTCTTTATTCTTTGTTTTGAAACAAGGTCTCACTAAGTTGGGGAGGGCCTAAGTAGCTGAGGCTGGCAGCGAACCTGTGATCCTCCTGTCTCAGCCTCCCAAGTACTGGGATTACAAGCGTGGGCCACCACGCCAGGCTTCCTCTAAATTATTCTGATGCCTGCTCTCCACGTTCCAGTCTTTTCTTAGGGCTCTTTTTCCAAGCTAACATCCTAGACCAACTTCTTCCTCCAAGACCCTCTCATTATTATTTAATTATCTTGATACTTAAATATTCCTGTTGATGTCCATCACAAAAAAATCTTCCTTCCTCTCTCCCTCCCTCCGTCTCTCAACTCTTGGCCCATGCATGTGGATTCCAGAGGTCATTTAGGCTAAACGGGGTTCAAAGCTTCTCTGCCTCTCATACAGCACCCTCGTATTCAAATCACATTTTCCACCCCTGGCCACCCATGCTCTCAAACCCAAACGTAGTGGGTGAGGGAGTTGGGCGCTCACCACAGAGCTAAACTGGGAATTATTTGGAGGTACAGCTTTTGAGGAATGGCTTTTCCTCCTCCTGCAACATGACCGACTAACTTACTTGCTGTTCGCTTAGGACAAGGACAATGTCTCCTCTACCAGACAGGAAACTTCCTCAAGACAGACGCCACCGTTTCGTTCCTTTTTTTTTTTTTTTGAGTCTCTATTTCCACCCCTTTGGGGCACAGAATGACTCCAAACACAGTTTCTTGTGCAAAATAACCTTTCCCAACTGTGAGTTTATTGATAAAAGGAATCATCCTTTAGCAAGTTAGGCAATGAAGGGGTTAAAAATCTCTGCAACCTGATGGATTCTGGGGGTTTCCTTCCTCGACTCCAGAAATCAAAACGACCGGGACGGGAAATTTTGCCCAAGGTAAAGATGGAAACCGTTAACTTCAAAAGTCAGACTTCTGCCCCAAACAAAAATGGCTACCCACGCCCACAAGGGTGTCACTCGCCTAAAAATGGCTGGCCCAAGGTTCCACTACGGGTGTCACTTCCTGACCAACTCCAAAATGGCGACCATTAGCCTCACCAAAAGGAGAGAGCCTCCCAGCATCCTCTCTGGCCCATAACGTCAGGTGACGCGAGCCGCAGCCGGAAGTGAAGGAAAAAGCGCTTCAGCCCGCCGCGCCTGCGCAGAAGGCGCTAGACACTGAGAGGCAGGAGGCACTTGGGATCGTCCGCAGGATTGGGACTGCTACAGAGGCCGCCACGGAGCCCGCCGGAGCCACCGTTCCTGCTGCTGCTGCCGCCGCCGCCCGGGTCGGAACCGTGGGGCCGCAGCCGCCAGCAATGCCGCGAAGGAAGGTGAGAAACGCGAGAGGAGGGATGGCGGGTTTCTAAGGAGAGGCGATTAAGCAACGTGACGCAGTTGGCCACGCCTCGAAGTGGTCGGGTTCCAACTTGCCGCTCCCCCAGACCTAGCTCAGTCACCCTCTCCTCAGTCCGTACCCAACCGAAAAATGTGGGCCCGACCCTGGCCGCGGCCTAAGCTTGCAACTATTCCCGCCCTCTACTTGCCTGGATCTGAAGCGTTCTTCTAGTTCATTGGTCGCCGAAACGTCTCGAAGCGTATTGATTGGTTGGTGACGCCGCCTATTTGGGCCCAACGGTCACCTCCCCGCGTGCGGGGGCGGTGTCTGGGCCCGCCCCGGCGCTCTGTGAGTGGCTGTGGAGAACGATCCCTCCTCTCTTGATTGGCTGGCCTTGGCAGTCTGTCCCATGGGGGCGCGGTTTAGCCGGGCCTCCATTGGATGGCCCGAGTCCCCGCCTTTCCGAGTAGGGATGCTAATAGGTGCCGAGGTGGGGTTTGTGGTGCCGCCTTCCTTTCCAGGTGGGGGGCACAACAAAGCGGAGGACTGGGTGGTGGAAAACCAGCGCCCACTCCCGAGGGATCCCACTCAGCCGTGTTGCGTCTAAAGCCACCATCTTCCCTGACTTGCTTAATTTGAGAGTGCTCAGAAAGTGCAGTTCGTTTGAAACAAGCGAACAAAAACTGGCTAGAATTAGAGAGGTCCTATGAGATTAGATAGGAACACACGGAGGCCTACTCGAGCGCCCCAAGCCACTCATCCGGCAGTGGCAAAGCCAGAACCACAGAAGGCGTTCAGCAAATGTGTATTGACTGTTTGCTGCATGCTAGTTGCTGGGCAGTCAGAAATTAGATACCATCCCTGGCTTAAACATACCATAGTATGGTGGGAAAACAGACGTACAAGAAATCTAGGAAGGATGAAGTAAATTCTCTACTTGGGGTATGCACAATATAGGAAGGATATGAGGGAGCGGTTAAGTCTGCTCTTAAAGCCAGAGACAAGAGCTGAATTTCGGGGTCAAGCCTGAAAGAAAGCTGGTCAGAGATCAGGGATTCACATATCTAGTTAATGGGACTAGATGACCTTTAAGATTCCCTGTCATCCTAGTGTCTTTTTGGTACCGGGGATTGAACCCAGGGGGCATTCTACTTCCGAGCTACACCCCCAGCCCTATTTTTTATTCTTTATTTTGAAACAGGGTCTCACTAAATTGCTGAGGCTGGCTGCGAACCTGCAATCCTCCTGTCTCATTTTACCAAGTACTGGGATTACAAGTGTGCGCCACCACACCTGGCTGTGATTTTCTGTGACTCTTTCAGGGGTCTGTGTTGATTTCTGGGTATATTACACATGAAATATTTGGAGAGTTGGGTGGTTGGTATTCTGATCATTTCTGTGGGAATTTATTTCTTCACAGAGGCATTTCAAGTTAATTATTCACATATTTAGTGTCTCCTAAATTGGCCTAAGTTGATAGGTGGTATTTATGCTGGAATGTATTAGAATAGGTCCACAGTCCCCTTTTTGCAATTCTGAAATACAATGAGTTCTCAAAAATGTAAGTTTTTTAGTAACTTGTTTGGTGGCAAAACTATTGTAGGGCTACTTATGTTTTTTATGTGTCTAATTTAGTGTGACTATATATTCTGCTGGAGAAATATTAAGGTGTTTGATTATGGGGATGTTATCTTCAGGATATATGTAATGTATTCCTTTCTAAAAATGTAAAAACTTAAGAATTTCAGACACACCTGGCCCTAAGGGTCTTATTCTTTGAATAAAGAATTGGGACATGGGGCTGGGAATACAGCTCAGTGGTAGAGTGGGTACTTAGCATCCTCTAAGTCCTGGGTTCAGTCTCTTTGGGGGGGGGAAGGGGAGAGACACCAAACTGAGATTTATAGTTTGAAGCTTTATAGTGCTTTTTAGGAAATATTCTTCCCTTTCTGGTCTAGTAAAGGGCATACTGTTAATGCCCAACTTATAAAAGTAATCTTTATGGCTAATTACACCTTAGGAGGCTAATTGACAATTATTAACTGAAATGCATTTTTTTTTTTGTATAGGGATTGAAACCAGGGGCATTCTACCTCAGCTACACCCCCAGCTCTTTTCATTTTTTATTTTGAAATAGGTTCTTGCTAAGTTACTGAGGCTGGCCTCAAACCTCTGATCCTCTTGTCTCAGCCTCTCAATTATTGGGATTATAGGCATGCACAACCGTGCACAGCTTCAAATGTGATTTTTTTAAAAAATTTGGTTCTAAATATCCACAGGTCTTCAGTACCAGCTGCCTTTCTCAGCACTTTTGATATTCATGTGGAGAAACTTCAAGGATACATGGCATAAGAAAGAATTTTTATCTTTTTCTTCCTAAGTTCTAGTGGGGTCAGAGTTATGGGTCACAATATTTTTAAATGTTCTATGGTTTTTTTAAAAAAAATGTGATATTGCCGGGTACAGTGGCACATGCCAGTAAACCCAGTACTTGGGAGGCCAAGACAGGAGGATCACAGGTTTGCATTCAGCCTCAGCAACTCAGTGAGACTGTTTAAAAAAAAAAAGCTGGGGGTGTAACTTTGGGGTAGAATGTCCCTGGGTTCAATCCCCAGTATCAAAAATAAATAAACAAATAATTACATAAAATATGATAATATGATATTAAGGACTGGGAATATATAGCTCAGTGGAAGAGCACTTGCCAGGCATGTGTGAGACCATAGGTTCATTTTCCAATACTGCAAAAGGAGAAGAAAAAAAAATGCTAAGCCAGGCACAGTGACATATAACCTGTAATCCCAGGTGTTTGGTGGGCTGGAGCATCACCAGTTCCTGCCCAGCTTGTGCAATTTAGCAAGACCCATCTCAAAAAGAAAAAAAAAAAAGTAATACCCGTTCATGGAGATTGTGAGCAAAATTTACCTTAAAGTTAAAGGGGACCTAGCAACAACATTTTTCACACTACTATGAACCCTGTTTTGTTTGTTTGGGTGTGGTTATGTCAGCCAGACCATTTCAAGTTGGTTACTTTTATTTCCAGTTTGTGGTATTGATCTTGGTTCAGAATTATTGATAATACGGTTAAGAATTCATTCTCTTCATTTATTTTACAAAGGTACCTTATTTGTAGGTTGCTCTATTTAAATGTCCTAAATAAAGGGAAACTCATTCTGGGCAAGGAAGAGAAGTACTTGTGAAATCTTTTCTTGGTTTGAATTTGGTATTATCAGCATCATGGTTCATTTTATTTCCAGTGCTAAAACAAACCACAGAATAAATGCTTCTGTGCTAATGTCTGGATCTGTGGTGTTACAGAGGAATGCAGGCAGCAGTTCAGATGGAACCGAAGATTCCGATTTTTCTACAGATCTTGAGCATACAGACAGTTCAGAGAGCGATGGCACATCCCGCCGATCTGCCCGAGTCACCCGCTCCTCAGCCAGGCTAAGCCAGAGTTCTCAAGGTAAAAGTCTTCTTTCTTCCTGACTGCTACTCACACTGGACTGACTTGATCATATTATTGTGCTAGTTATTGTGGAAATTGATCCCTTGCCTTGGTGTAGATGACAGAATCTATTAAATGTAGGGCAAATGCAGAAATATTAGGTCTTTAAAAATGCTTCTGGCCGGGCGTAGTGGCACACGCCTATAATCCCATTACTCAGGAGGCTGAGACAGGAGAATCACAAGTTTGAGGCCAGACTCAATAACTCAGTGAGACCCTCAGCAACTTAGTGAGACCCTGTTTCAGAATAAAATATAATAGCCGGGTGTGGTGGCGCACGCTTGTAATCCCAGTACTTGAGAGGCTGAGACCAGAGGATCCAGGTTCATGGGCAGCCTGAGCTACTAGTGAGGCCCTCTGCAACTTTGTGAAACCCTGTTTCAAAATAAAGAATTAAAAAAATAGGGCTGGGGTGTAGCTTGGAAGTAGAAGAATGTCCCTCGGTTCAATTCCCAGTACCGCAAAAAAAACAAAAAGGAATAAAATATTATAAAATAGGGCTGGTGGTATAGCTCAGAGGTAGAATGTGCCTGGGTTCAATCCCCAGTACCAAAAAAAAAAAAAGAAAAAGAGAAAATGTTATTCTAGCTAAGGGGAGCAGTATATGCAAAGAAGGGGCATATTGTTCTTAGAAAGTGTAATTGGCCATGGCCTGGACACATGAAAGTTGTAAATATTCAAAACAGCTGGGGAATGCATGAACTTTGGGTCTCTTTATAGTGATTTTACTTTGACCACAGAAAAAATGTAGCCTACCTTGTGAACAGAACCCTGTGGAGGTATACAAACTTATAACCTTGCTCTTTGCTAACTTTTCTTACCAAAAAGTTTGAGTATTTCATTTTTTTTTCTTTGTAGAATCTTTATGATTTATACATTATGGTAGAAATTTTTTACTCTTTAAAATATGGCTTCAGCTGGGCGTGGTGGTACAGGCTTGTAATCCCAGTACTTGGGAGGCTGAGACCTGAGGATCGCAGGTTCATGGCCAGCCTCAGCTACTTAGTAAGGCCCTCCACAACTTAGTGAGACCCTGTTTGAAAATAAAGAATAAAAAAAGAGGGCTGGGGGTATAGCTCAGAGATAGAATGCCCCTGGGTTCAATCCCCAGTACTGCAAAAAAATAAAAAATAAAAATAAATAAAAAATAAAATATGCCTTCATTTAAGCTTTGACTTTTTGTGTGTGTGTGATACTGGGGATTGAACCCAGGGGCATCCTACCTCCGAGCTACACCCCCAGCCCTATTTTTTAATTTTTAAATTTTTTTTTTTTTGCCGTACAGGGGATTGAACCCAGGGGCGTTCTACCTCCAAGCTACACCCCCGACACTATTTTTTATACTGTATTTTGAAACCGGGTCCCACGAAGGGGACCTTGCGGAGGGCCTCACTAAGTAGCTGAGGTTGGCTGCGAACCCCGATCCTCCTGTCTCCGCCTCTCAAGTACTGGGATTACAAGCGTGCGCCACCACGCCGGGCTATTTTTTAATTTTTTATTTTGAAACAGGGTCTTACTAGGTTGATGAGAGTTTCACTACTTGCTGAGGCTGTCCTTGAACCTGTGATCCTCCTTTCTCAGCCTCCCAAGTACTGGAATTACAAGCGTGCACCACCAAGCCTGGCTTGAATTTCTTTCCTTCTTTCTTTTTTTTTTTTTTTGGTATTGGAATTTGAACCCAGAGGCACTCTACCTCTGAGCTACGCCCCCCCAGCCCTATTTTTTAATTTTTATTTTGACAGGGTCTCTCTAGGTTGATGAGAGTCTCACTACTTGCTGAGGCTGTCCTCAAACCTGTGATCCTCCTGTCTCAGCCTCCCAAGTACTGGGATTACAAGCATGCGCCAACACGCCCGGCCAGGTTAAGTGCTTTATGTTCCTTTTCTTATTTATTCCTCACAACAAGCTATGAGGAATGTGCTACTTGTATTTTCCTTTTTTTAGGTCAGGAAACAGGCTTGGGAGATTAACTTGTCCAAGAGGCCACAGCTAGTTGCTATGGTAGAGTGGCATTGAATCGAGTTCAATCTTGATTTCAGAATCTAAACTCTTAATAATATACTATATTGTATCTCTTTCTGTATTCTTTTGTTCATATGTTGTTTAATAAAATAGGTATTTTAAGGATTTGTTAGATTTTTTGAAATATGAAGAAGAGGAGGAGCTACATTCTAATAAATCATGTGGATAGAAAGTAAAAGAGATTTCCTTTTTTCTTTATTTTATGGTCTTTTGAAATTGGGATCAGATTCCAGCCCTGTTCGAAACTTGCAGTCTTTTGGCACTGAAGAGCCCGCCTATTCTACCAGAAGAGTGACCCGTAGTCAACAGCAGCCCACCCCAGTGACTCCAAAAAAGTACCCTCTTCGGCAGACTCGTTCATCTGGCTCAGAAACTGAACAAGTAGTTGATTTTTCAGATAGAGGTGAGTGGGTATGGTATCACTTGTACATTAACATTGTAGAGAATCTGTTCAGTTTCCTTTTACTGAGATCTTGGGGCATCGAAGATAGCTACCTTGTACTGAAAAAATTCAGCCATGTGAACACTGTTTGATTCATTTCTTATGTCTTGCTGAGGACAGTTTGGTTCCTAGAGTATCATTGAGGCCCACAGTAGCTGGAGTATATTAGATTAGACCTGCAATAGGAAAAAGGGAGTAGGGCTTCTCAGCAAAAGATGAAAAGGTTTGGCCCACATTTTTTTATAGCCATGCTGATCAGCCGATTTATCTCTGAATATCTGAGTAGTAGTGAACTTCAATAATGGCTACTGAGATTGTGATGCACCAGCCCAAAAAGACCTTAGAACGTAGGAGGCCTTAGAGGAGAGGTTAGGAGGTGCTGAGCTTTTTCCAGCCTACCAACATGGCTGGTTGATTTGCTTGTACAGTGTTTAAATTATTTTAAATTTGTTGCCAGTATTTGGAAATACAGCCATTTCATATAAAAACCTGGATTAATAGTTTATTTATTTATTTATTTTTGCGGTACCGGGGATTGAACCCAGGGGCGTTTTTACCTCCGAGCTACACCCCCGGCCCTATTTTTTTTTATCCTTTATTTTGAAACCGGGTCTCACGAAGGTGTGGAGGGCCTAAGTAGCTGAGGCTGGCCACAAACCTGGATCCTCCTGTCTCCACCTCCCAAGTACTGGGATTACAAGCGTGTGCCACCACGCCTGGCTTAGTTTATTTTTATTAATGGAAAGATCTGGCAACTTTGGGTGGCCATGTACCATAGCAATAACTGGCTGGAGCTGAATAGTAGTTGCCACCTTTAGATGGACACTGAGCTATCTATTTGACCTTGCCTAGTCCTTGTAGACATTTGGTTTGCAATCTTTGATTTAGAGCCTGAAACTACCAGTAAGCCAACTCAAGGGTCTAAATCTTTTTTTTTTTTTTTGCGGTACCGGGGATTGAGCCCAGGGGCATTCTACCTCCGCGCTACACCCCTGGCCCTATTTTTTTTTTATACTTTATTTTGAAACCAGGTCTCACGAAGTTGCGGAGGGCCTCACTAAGTAGAGAGAGAGAGAGAGAGAGAGAGAGAAACAGGGAGAGAGAGAGAGAGAGCTGAGGCTGGCTGCGAACCCAGATCCTCTGGTCTCCGCCTCCCAAAGTACTGGGATTTCAAGCGTGCGCCACCACGCCCGGCCTCAAGGGTCTAAATCTAAGATGGGTGTGGTGGTATATGCTGTAATCCCAGTACTGGGGAGGCTGAGATAGGAGGGCTTGCAGCCAGCCTCAGCAATTTAGTGAGGTCCTCCACAACTTAGTGAGACCCTGATTAAAAATAAAAAATAAATTAGGGCTGGGGGTATAGCTGGAGGTAGAATGTCCCTGGGTTCCATCCCCAGTATCCCACACAGGCAAAAAAAAAAGAGTCTAAGTCCAGTGACATTCTCATACCATGTTTTTCAGTGTCATCCAAAAAGACTGTCATTTTCATTTATCTTCTGTTTATCTCCTGGAAGGAAAGTGGGATGGTAATTTTTGAAAATTTTGTTTCTATTCAGTTTTGATTACCCATGATTAGGAGCTTAGGAGAAACAGATGTGAAATGTGGTAGGTAAAGCCCAAGTTTAATTTTTTTTTTTTTTTTGATGGTACTGGGGATGGAACCCAGCGGCATTCTACCTCTGAGCTATACCCCCAGTCCTATTTTATTCTTTATTTTGAAACAGGGTCTCACTAAGTTGTGGAGGGCCTCACAAGTTGCTGAGACTGGCCGCGAACCTGCGATCCTCCTTTCTCAGCCTCCCAAGTACTGGGATTACAAGTGTGTGCCACCATGCCCAGCTCCAAGTTTAATTTTTTGGGGGGGCAGTACTGAGGATTGAACCCAGGGGCATTCTACCTCCGGGCTACACCCCCAGCCCTATTTTTTATTCTTTATTTGGAAATAGGGTCTCCCTAAGTTGCTGAGGGCCTCACTAAGTAGCTGAGGCTGGCTGTGAATCCAGATCCTCCAGTCTCAGCCTCCCCAAGTACTGGGATTACAAGCTTGCTCTCCAAATTTAATTTAATTTAATTTAATTTTTTGTTTTTGTTTTTGTTTTTTTTTTTTGCAGTACTGGGGATGGAACCCAGGGGCATTCTACCTCTGAGCTACACCCCTGGCCCTATTTTTTTTTTTTTTCAGTACCGGGGGTTGAACCCAGGGGCGTTTTACCTCCGAGCTACACCCCCGGCCCTATTTTTTATCCTTTATTTTGAAACCGGGTCTCACTAAGTTGCGGAGGGCCTCACTAAGTAGCTGAGGCTGGCCGCGAACCCGGATCCTCTGGTCTCAGCCTCCCAAGCACTGGGATTACAAGTGTGCGCCACCACGCCCGGCTCTGGCCCTATTTTTTATACTTTATTTTGAAAC
>PVJS01054942.1:0-12801 GCA_004027185.1 Glis glis | reverse complement strand
TTCGCGGCCAGCCTCAGCTCTCTCTCTCTCTCTCCCTGTCTCTCTCTCTCTCTCTCTCCCTGTCTCTCTCTCTCTCTCTCTCTACTTAGTGAGGCCCCCCGCAACTTCGTGAGAACCGGTTTCAAAATAAAGTACAAAAAATAGGGCCGGGGGTGTAGCGCGGAGGTAGAACGCCCCTGGGTTCAATCCCCAGTACCGCAAAAAAAAAGAGATGTAATGTACACATTTAGAAAAATTTATTTTATATTAATCGAAGCCCAGCTAAGTAGATCTTTAAAATCACAGAAAAACAGAAACAATCCTTTCTTCCTGCTCACTTCTATTCCCATTCTCACTTCCCTTCTTTCCCTCCATTCTTTTCAATATATGCATTCTTCCCATGTGTGGCTCTATGTAAATTTTAAATCTACATACAGGATATTAGCATATTAAGATATTTTGTTCTGCTTTGTTGTTTGTCACTTGCTCTTTAAGGCCCATGCTCTTTGCTCTGCATGCATCTCATTACTGCTTCTAAGCATTGCACAGTACTGGGTTGTAGGTAATTCACCATACTGAACTATTCCCTCTCGAATAGTACTTATTACACGTTCCATTTTGTAACAGTGACTGCACACACTAGCTCAATAATTAAAAGCATACATTAAATTTTATTTTTAAAAATAAATTCCATGCATTCATGTGGTGTTTCAGTACTGTACTGGAAAATTTTAGCAACAGCATATAGCAATAAGACTAAAATATGGAATTTACATGGACAGATATTTACATGGACAGATATTAAATATACATGGACATATATTTAATCCACGTGCTTAAGTCTAGGGAAATATCATTTATTCAGAACTGTTTCAAAGAATGCTGTAATGACCCTGGTGATTTTATTCAGGAAAATATTAAATGCAACTTGGTGAAAAAGTCAACCCAAGGTACCTATCTATCGTCTTTGTCTTGTCATTTTTGTGATACACAGTTCCTTGAAAAATATTAGGATACTCCATTTTGCTCTGTAGTTCTTTAAGGCATATGTTGAGCTCTGAGCTTTCGGAATGAGTGCGTGTACTTGATGGTACTATTTACATTGGTGGGGAGGTGGCACGCTCTGAGAAATTCGGTTCAACACCGGAGACCTATGTCACTGGAACTTTGTTTCTGTTACTGGTCATCCCTGTACCCGTACAGTGTTCATTCACAATTAGCGGGCCTCTTTGCTAAAAAGTCTGATGACTCTCATGCTCCATCTTGATGCTTCTTCCCGGACCCCAAGGACCTGGTGGCTGAGCTCCTGAACTTCCTATCAAGTCCCTTGCGTTATTCCAGATAAGAGCTCTGCTGGGAGCAGCATTTTACACTCGTTAGGCGTGTGGGCTCGTGCATCCCACCTGAGTTCAAATTCTTGCTCCATCCTCTTTCAGCTGGGTCATCTTTTGTATGTCACCTAAATTCTCTCTTCCTTTTAAATTGCCTGGTCTATAGGATAGGTGTAGTGCCACAGGTATACCTGCACCATAGATATTTTGTGTGAGAGTTAAATGAGATGAGGCATATGAAACTCTTAAAAAGCATGGGCAAGACATAGAAGGGGCTTGGCACATGTTATCATTTAACCACTGTATCTCATTCCCTCCCTGCCTCCCCCATCCTCCCACCAGCAGTCTACAAACCCAGCTTCCTTGCCCCCTTCCTGCTATCTCCTCACTCATGCTTTTCCATCTGTGTCTCAATCCTGCCTGTTCTTACTCTTTGCCTACAACAATGCCCTGGCAATTCCTCCATGCTCACCTGAGTGTGACCCTACACCCCCTATGCACGTGCACACACACACACACACACACATACACACACTCAGTTATTATTCCACCTGTTGTGACACACCTCTGCATTTGCTCTATTACAGGTAACTTTAGGCTCTAGGGAGTAAAGGACTTTCTTATTCTTTTGTCCCATGGAAAATAATTCCTGTTAGATGTCAATATCAGGAATAGTGCTTTTCATAAACCACAGGTTTCATCTGACTTTAGTGGCACCAAATCTTGTATCTACTTGTGATTTTTCCCTGTCTGCATGGACTGCTAGAGAGTGGAGTCAAGCTGGCAGTTCACATCCATCTGGGCATTGTACTTCATGACATATTTGGTACGAATCTTGCCCCATGTTCATATTAGTTATTTTTCCCACATTTATTTCCCTGTGATCTTGCTTTCTGCACTTTGAAACCCTGTTGTATTTATTTTGTAATCATATTAAATCCTTTGGGGAGCTAAGCAGGGCGAAAATAGCACATACCTCAGTCTGAGGCAATGTGGAGACACAGCAGGAGATGGGCTGTGCAGCAGATAGACCCAGATTCAAAGCTGCTCTACCATGCACCTGCCGAGTGGCCTTGGACATGTTGTCTCCACTCTCCACCCCTACTTTCTAGGCTGACTAAAGAGAAGATGAACCTACCTCCCAGGGTGGTTAACTGTTTGCATGAGATAATGTGTGTGAAGGTCCAAACTCTGTCCCTGGCATTTAGACACCAACCTTTAGATAGTAGTTTTATCTTGTATCTTCCAATGTGTCTTAAAAATTAAGCTATACTGGGGATGCAGCTCACTGGTATAGCACTCGCCTAAGCATGTGATCCCCAGCACTGAAAAAAATGGAAAAAAAGAAAGCATTAGGCTATACTGATAAACAGATATTACTAAATTAATTATGAAAATATATACAGTGCTTAGCAGGTGTTGATCAACTCCATCACCTACATGAGTGAGCTTCTTGGCCCACGCACTCACCATTTTGTTAAGTGAGTAAATTAACCATGGCTCCTCTTAGGTGTGTGGAGAATTATGCTTATTGTTGTCTCCAGCCTCTAAAATCGCTCAGTCCAAGGCATTCCAGTATGAAGACTTGGTTGACCTTGTGGCACTGTTTCGAGTTGGTGTTCCCTCTTATCACGGGCTTCTGATCGTTAATATCACTCAGGGATGCTGGGTTTCAGGATGTCATAGTTGGGGGTCTCTGATGAAAGCTTTCTGGGATGGACCACATGCCATCGGACAGTCAAGATGCCCTAGCTGGCCTTGCTGGGGTTGGGAATCCCTTTTGGACTCCAGTCTCTGCTTCCTGGTCTGACCCTGCTGTCGTCCTCTTTCCCCATTAGCCTTGTAGCGGTACCTGGGAACCTGCATCCTGCGGAAAGACGGAGGAGCAGATGACGGCTTCCGGTCAGGCTCGTAAATACGTGAACGCCTTCTCAGCCCGGACTCTGGTCATGTGAGACGTTTCCAGAAAAGCATTATGGTTTTCAGAACACTTCAGATTGACTTGGGATATGTCATTCCTCGACATGAACTTTTCATGATTGGGAGAAGAACCTATTTTTGTTGTGGTACAACAGTTGAGAGCAGCACCAAGTGCATTTAGTTGGATGAAATCTTATTAGATTTCACTCAACTAAAAAGATTTTTTTAAAAATAAATAACAGTCTTACCTAAATTATTAGGTAATGAATTGTAACTGGTTGTTAATATCGTATGCAGATTTTAAAAAAAACATAAAATGATTTATCTGTATTTTAGAAGATCCAACAGATCAGTATTTTTGCCTGTGATAAGGTTTTTGAAATTTTACACAAAAAAGGTACTCCAGTATTTCACTTTTCTCAATCACTAAACATATGCATACATTTTTAAAAATCAGTAAAAGCATTACTATAAATGTTGGCTAAATACCATGGGACAATTAATGGAGATTGTAAATGCTCATTTATGGTTAACAACATTGGAGGTACATTTACTGTACTAAACCATTTTATGAGTTTTTTGTTAGCTTGCTTTAAAAATTATTACTGTATGAAATAGTTTTATAAAAAATTATATTTTTATTCAGTAATTTAATTTTGTAAATGCCAAATGAAAAATGTGTTTTGCTGCTATGGTCTTAGCCTGTAGACATGCTGCTAGTATCAGAGGGGCAGTAGAGCTTGAATGGAAAGAAAGAAACTTGGTGTTAGGTAATTGACTATGCACTAGTATTTCAGACTTTTTTTTATTTTTTATATATATACATTTTTTCCTTTTGTAATACATTGGAAAACTTATTTGGGAGATTTTTGCATTTGTTGTGTTTTTCTTTTGGTTGTTTTTTGTATTTTGTTGGTTTTTTTTTTGGTTATTGTTGGTTTATAAAAGCATGCATTGCACTTCTTTTTTGGGAGATCTATGTTGTTGATGTCCTATGTTTTGTTTCGAGTTCAGCTTGACTGTTCTTTAATTCAGGGGTTCTGAGTTTCACAGCATCCCCAATGGTTTCTAAGTGTATGGTCTCAGAACTGCCTTATGGATCCTGTGTTTGTAGCTGGAGGAGACAGAGACTGAGGTCAATAGCCAGTTGCTGCCTTAAGAACATTTGGTGCAAGATGGCCAGCACTGAACTTTTGATATGACAGTGTACGTACTGCCTTGTAGCAAAATAAAGCTGTGCCCTTATTTTACTTACTTTTGACTTCTCTCTTGCTTGCGATTGTGAACAATAGTTATACTTTTAAGAAAATGGAGCAAATTCAATGCACATTTCTCTCTTAAAAACTTACACACCATCTGAACTTCATGTGAAGGAGTCAAGAGTCATTACTATGAAGGAAGGAGAACAAGCAAACAAAGTTAAATAGTTCACAAAATAACCACTCTGACAATTGGGAAGAATCTTCCAAAAGGCGTCTGGCAGGGTTCCAGCAGTTTTGGGGTTAAGATAATGCAAGGAGAGTTCTTTTACAAAAGTACCCAGACCCTGGATCTGAGTAGGGTGTAGGAGGGCTACGGGGTGGTGCATGTACGTGGGTACTGAAGGTATTGCCACCTGGAGGGGGTGAGTCATGGAAATCAGGAGCACTGAGAGGTGCTGTAACCTTTGGTAAGGGCACTGCCATCTAAGGAGACCCCACAGGGAGGGAGCCAAGGGTGATCCCTAACTTTGCTTCCACTATTTCTCCCACCTCCACCCAAGGGTCCTCACCAGCAGAAGGAACCAGAAGCCGGAAGGCAAGGGAACAGCTGCATGGATGTAAGCTAGAAAGTCAGGCCTGTAGGGCATCACAGCATTGCCCAGGCAGCCCAACTTCCCTGTTTTACAGATGAACCCCCACCAGCTCCATCTCTCAGCTCAGTGTTCTTTTCGCTGTGCTATAATATCCCTTGAGCATAAATTCCTTTTAATTGCCTTAAGTGGCTCTGTTCCAACTCCAACTTTGAATTTTCATGTGCATGATACGCTTGGTGTTCCTAAAGCCGAGGATATGTTACACCTAATGCCTAGTCTTTAAGACTGTTTTGCATTGTTTGATTGTCCGGATGGTAACACATGTCCTAGGATCAGGATACTTTTGATACTCGTGCCCACTCAAGAGTATTATTCCAGGTGCTAACTCCGCCACTTACTAGCAGTTTGAACTTGGACAAGTCACTGAGCAATTTGAGCCCTTTTTCCTTATCTGAAAAAATGAGTTCATTCCTACAACGAAACTTTTGTGAAGTAGAGCGCTGTACAAATGTTTGTATTACCTGTGCTTTCCATCATTCACTAAGTGATGCATGTGGTACAGTGTGTCACATGTTCATCTGGCTGATAAAGTGCATTGCCAATTGCAGACTTAAACTTAGGGGTCACGTTGTCATCATTAACATAAATTAATGGCAGGAGTGAACTCATTATACAGAACTGAAATATATGTTTACTTTTCCAACAAGTATGCAACCCAATAACTAGAGTCTAAAAACCTAAACTGGTGAAATAGGAGTGTAAATCTAGATTTTTATATGCAAACACTCACACTCACATAACACTCATTTCACAAGCCTCTCTAAGACATGTCTTTGTCCTGATCATTTTTTATGTCTAGAAAAACATGTAGAATGGTTAAAGTGATTGATGGTAACATAACTGTTGAACAAGTTTCCAATAACCTGAGGGTTTGTATAATAAGGAACATTACTGACTGGGGATAGAATTTTAACAGTCACAACTACTAGCAAGTTGGCTTTCATCAAATGCATTAGGCACCCAGCAGCCAAGGTCATACTGAGAACCACAAACAGTTTCACTCAGTTTGCTTTTCGATCAGTGTGTCAAATAAGGCATCAGAGATCAAAAATGTGGAGGCAAAGAACTGACTTAAATATTCTATGAGGGGGCCAGGCATGTAGTTCAGTGGTAGAGCAAGAGCTTAGCATGTGTGAGGCCCTGGGTTCAATCCCCAGCATCACAAAAACAAACAAAACCTCTATGAATATTTATCTATACTTAAAATCTAATCACACAAAAGGTGAATAAAAAGGATTGTTTTACTACTTAGATTTTACTAGTGGCTTCAGGGAGGCAGTGGTCAGAGGCTTCTAATTCATTCCTAAAGTGCATTGTTTTTAGTTCTGGAGCCTGGAAAGTCTAAGACCAAGCATCTAGCAGATTGAGTGTCTAGTTAGGGCCCACTTCCTCGTTCATCGATGGCATATTTTTGCTGTGCTTTTGCATGGCAGAAGGGCCTCATCTTTCTGCCCCTCCCCCCACAGTGGTCCTGCTCT
Source organism: Glis glis (assembly GCA_004027185.1). Taxonomy (NCBI): domain Eukaryota; kingdom Metazoa; phylum Chordata; class Mammalia; order Rodentia; family Gliridae; genus Glis; species Glis glis. Next base: position 6,238 of record PVJS01054942.1, on the reverse strand, counting down.
CTGCAGCAGGAATTCAGGTAGCAAAATAAATGGTAATGTTACTACTGAAACCAAAGGTTGCCCTTTTGAGTCCCTGTGTGTGAAGCTGGCCTGTGCGTATGTATATCCAGAGAATAGGAGAGACACTTAGGAGACGGATCTGTCCCCGGCCTCTAGATGGGACTGATAGAGGTGAGAGGTGTCCAAGGAAGAACTTTCAACTTTTACAATATTAGAACCGGAGGAGAACTTAGATATCTGATAAGGAACTCACAGCCTGGCTTTATAGAGAGAAAATCAGGTTTGGAGTCTGACCAATCTTGGTGGGGTTTTTGTGTATATGTGGTACTGGGAATTGAACCCAGGGACATTCTACCTCTGAGCTACACCCCCAGTCCATTTTATTTTTAGTTTGGAAACGGGGTCTCATTAGGTTGTGGAGAGTCTTGCTAAGTTGCTGAGGCTGATCTCAAACCTGTGATTCTCCTGTCTCAGCCTCCCAAGTACTGGGATTACAGGCATGTGCCACGGTGCTTGTCTCAATCTTGGTTTTAATTCAGACTTTGTCCTTACTTTACCAGTTCTGTGACTTCATATGAGTTCTACTTTGTCTCCCTAACTTCACTTAATTTATATTTAGCTTATATAGAGATAAAAATACATCTCAAGGTTGTTGGGCATGAGATAGTAAATGGATCCTTGTATCTCTCTATATATTGCAATGCCTGTCAATTAGGTAAGTCATCATGACTTATGATCAAAGAAAAACCCCATCTTTTACCCAGCAGTGGAAAAGGGAGACTTCTCGTGTCCTTCTCCCCGATTGTGTGTTAAATCGATTATGTCTTAAAACTAACTTCAAATCTAAATGATATCTTTTCAAAATATGCCTAATCATTCTAACATATCCCAATCCTTCTTATTCAAATGTGGGTGGGAAAGGTAGGGCATATTTTTCCTTAAACTTGTTTTCTAATCCAAAACATATCTTATGTATTTGTTTTCTCCAATGCCAGTAAGGATATGCTTAGTAATGACACGGTATTTGTTCAGTGCTCACTGTATGAAGGAGAATAACGGTGATGTCTGAGTGGTCAGAGTGTTTGGGAAACTGAAAGGGAAACCTGGAAAAAAGGAAAAGATCTGAGGCCGGGGAGCCAGATAAACTGGGTTTGAACTTTGTCCTTAGAGATACGGGGAGTCATTGAATGGTTTGAGGCAGGGAAATAAAATGATTAATTTATAGCTGATTGATATAAATAATCAAGTTCAAATTCTTTGTAGATAATATGAAATTAAACCTTAGATTAGCGGGGACAGATGACTGCAGAGTCTGAATTCCACACCCAGTTAATGGGGTTTTACATAGTATATTTCCTACTGCTTCTTAATTTCGAAAGAATGTGCTTTAATCCTAGAAAATCTTATTGAAGGAAATATCTTTTGATCTGAAGTTCATAAAAGTTGTTTGTACATTTTATAGTCCATAAAGTAATTCACTCAGGAAGAATTGATTGCATAAACACCTTTCCCCTTTAAAAACAGATATTTTCAACCAATAATTTATCTAAAACCTTCCCTGTCATTTTCAAAACCCAAATTGTCTACTGTCTTTTTTTTTTTTTTGGTATGGTATAATCCTTGATTGTATTTTGATATATTTGATATTTTGCCCATTCAGGAATCCTGCCAACATTTGTTCCTAAACGTCTTTTTAACTTAATTTTGTATTTTATTTTGCTCTTTAATGTGGAGCACATTCTCATAGTCAGTGGTTTTCAGACTTTATTGGGCATCAGAAACACTTTGGGAACTTGCTGAAAATGGAGATTTTCTGCCTCACCCTCAGGGACTCTTATGCCCAAGTCAGGTGTGCATTTAGCAATGTTTAACTAGCTTCCAGGTGATTCTAACACAGGTGGTCTGAGAGGACCACACTAAAACATCTCCTGCCTTAGGAAAAAACTTTTACTCCCCTAACCCTGTTTTCTGTCTAAACGTTGTTCAATAGCTTTCAATTCTTGTGGTGTCCATAGGTTTTTTTTGTTTTTGTTTTTGTTTTTGTTTTTACGGCCGCTGGTCTCTAGGACATTAGAAAAATATTAAGATCCTAACTATAAGGTTTTCTTAAACCCAGAGAATCATTATGTTATAGACGTTGGTAATTAAAGCTAACCAGACACAGTGGTGCATGCCTGTAATCCCAGTACTTGGGAGGCTGAAACAGGAGAATTAAAGGTTCAGGGCCAACCTCAGCAACTTAATGAAGCCCTTCACAACTTAGTGAGACCCAAAATAAAAAATAAAATAGGGGCCAGGCGTGGTGGCGCATGCTTGTAATCCCAGTACTTTGGGAGGCGGAGACAGGAGGATCCAGGTTCGCGGCCAGCCTCAGCTCGCTCTCTCTCTCTCTCTCTCTCTCTCTCTCTCTTTCTACTTAGTGAGGCCCTCCGCAACTTCGTGAGACCCGGTTTCAAAATAAAGGATAAAAAATAGGGCTGGGGGTGTAGCGCGGAGGTAGAATGCCCCTGGGTTCAATCCCCGGTACCACACACACACAAAAAAAATAAATAAAATAAAATAAAACAGGGTTGGGGGTATAGATCAGAAATAGAATCTTTCTGGATTCAATCCCCAGTAACACAAACACACACACACACACACACACACACACACACACACACACACTAACCTCAGGCTTTAGATCTGTCTTTTGTTTGGTTTTTACAGTATGCAGGGAAGCATTATATCTGAACCTCTTTTATAATACAGTTCTATTGCACATGTCCTATCAAATGGAAATATATCTCAAGAAGTTTAGCATGGAAACAAAAAGACCATTTACACTAAAAAATCCTTGGTTCTAAACCAGTCTCTAATCAACGTGCCGAAAACCCTTGTTCAAGTCACTTTACACCTCTGTGCTGTGGGATTTCTATTTAAATGGAGGAAGTGTTTAATCCTGTATATAGTTACAAAGCACACAGAGGTCCTCAGATCAAAGACAAACACAATTCAAAGAAAGCTTCATTAGCCCAAAGACCTTGGAATACTTAGAATTGTGAGGTTTTCCTGCTAGAAAACATCCTCTGAAGTGAAATGATAAATCACTCTTAGCCTGCGCTTGGAGGCAGATGTTGAGGGCAGAGAGAGGATTTGTTTCGTTTGGGCACTTTGTTATCGCCTAGCCTTTACGGTTCCCAAATAGCTAACCATGGACCGACCTAATTCATTCATTTATTCAATAAATATTTACTGACACTTCTTATGCAAGGCAGAATTCAAAACAAATATGTATGTTATATATACATGTTTATATAGAAACGTTTATAATTAAGGACAGAGCAATACTTTCTTGGATACCACCTGAAAGCATCAAGAAAGAAGCCTATTTCATATTTGCTTCCTTTTAAATAAGCATACATGTAAATCTAAAGTATCTTTTTTCATGTTTTAGCATTTCTGACAGCAGGCTCTATCTTTAACACAGTTTGATTTTTCTTTCTTTGAAAGCAGTTCCTAAAGCCGCAGTCTTATAACTGATAATACTATAGAATAAAGGAAGAGCTTGGGACTTACCAGCAAAGATTTTAGAAAGGACCTCCCGCCTCTTTATTAGTAATGAAACAAACCAGTGTCCAGTGCGCTTTATACAGGCACATTGGAGCCATGTGCTTAACTATAGCTTATGAGTTAGTGCATGCTTGAACTTCATGGTGGGAACCCCCCATTAGATCCAGTGTCTAACCCAATGCCCAGAATAAAGTAGGTGCTCAATAAATATTCAGAAAATCCATGAATGAAGATGAGTTAGCATCCCTGTCTGGTCTCACCTCTAGCCCACCTGTGTGACTATCGTCCAACACTTCATCTCTCTGGGTCTGTGTTTGCTTAAATCTAAATGAGCTCATCCATAGACTCCTTCCAGTTATTACATCTTGAAAACAGTAAAATCACTGGGAAGTGAGAAGTGGCAGTGATTTTAGAAGATTGTTTAAAGTGTGCATTCCTCACGAAGGTAATGCATTTCACAACATTTGCTAAACACCAACTATACAAAGGGAGAGAGAGTTCCATACCTTGGGTCTCCTCCCATTTCTATCCCCTGGGTTCAATCCCCAATACCACAAAAATAAGTAGATACATAAAGTGTAATCAGAGGGATGGGGGAGGTGTCGCTCAGTAGTAGAGCACATGCTTAGCATACATAAGGACCTGGGTTTGATCCCAAGCGCTGTTGGGGGAAAAAAGTGTGAGCAGGCTTGAAACCCACCAGGCTACTCAGAGCTTTGGGCAACACCCACATGCGGGGTGTTATGGACTCCTTCCAACTGGGTATAAGGATGTGGACTATTATAACAAACAACCAAGGTGCTATAGTTTGGATCCAGAATATCCCCCAAAGTCATGTGTTAATGGCTTGATCTCCAGCTCATGGTGCCCTTGGGTGGAGGAGTTGGGACATTTGGGAGGAGGGGCCTAGTGTGAGGAAGTTAGGTTATTGGGCGCAGGCCCTTCAAGGAGGTATTGGGACCTCGGCCCCTTTCTGTCTCTTTCTTTGCTTTCCAGCTGCCATGAGGTGAACAGGCCTCTTTTGCTACATGTACTGTGCCACCACAGGCCCAGAGCAACTGGGCCCAATGATTGTGGACTGAAACTTCTGAAATCAGGAGCAAAAATAAGCCTTTTCCTTTATTAGGTTGACTATCTCAAGTATTTTGTCACAGTGACAGAAATCTAACACATGGGATAATTGTACTGCAGTGGTTCTCAAACTTCAGCACGCATCACATCACCTGGAGGCCTGTGAACACAGATTTCTGAGTCCTACCCCCAGAGTTTCTGATTCTGTAGCCTGGCCTGGGCCTGAGAATTTCTATTTCTAGCAAGTTCCCAGGCAATGCTGATGCTGCTGGTCCTAGCTACACACTTTGAGAACCACTGTACTGTTACTGTCTTCTATGGGCACAGTGCCTAGGTCATAGTAAGTCCTTTGTAAATGTTTGTTTAACAGATAATTGTGGTAGAGAATAAAGCTGGTGAGTGTTCTATGTTAGATTCTAGGAATGTAGCAGTGAACATATAGCCTCCACCCTCATGGAGCTTACGCTCTACAGAGAAATACATGACTTGAAGGATAACTATGGTGGTGCCCGCCTGTAATTCCAGTACTTGGGAAGATGAGGCAGGAAGATCTCAGGTTCAAGGCCATCCTGGGCAACTTAGTGAGACCCTGTTTCAAAATAAAAAGGAATAGGGGTGCAGCTCAGTGGTCAAGTACCCCTAGGTTCAAACCCCAGTACCAAAAAGATGACTATGAATACTACAAAAGAGAAGCCCAGAGCACTGGAGCAGCACATGGGAGTCACCTGGCCCAGCTGCTCCTGCTGTTCTGAAAACCCTTTTAATACCATGAGGCCAAAGTTTGTCATCAGTAGGTCAACTGGAATCCAAGGACAGAGCACGCAATTGAGAATTAGATGAAGGGCAAATGGGGGAGAGAGACAGACAGAGAGACAGACAGACAGACAGACAGAACTGGTTGATACATAAAAAGAACAAAAAGTGGGCCTGACCAGAAGTCAAATTTAGGGTCTTCCTTTGGTCTTATAACCACTGACTATAAACATAGGCCTATTTAATCAACTAAAAATTAGATTGTCTCTAATATATCTATAATCCTAATAATTACCAGGAAGAAGAACATGGGGATGTGATGGAAGATTATAAGCTCCTTCCTCATCTCTTCTCACACAAATACAGGTTCCAGAATGCTGGCACACTTACAATGACAGCAGGTCTCCATTCCCGTTATTTGAGCTACTTAAGTTTGCTAAGACCAGACACATTTGGACTCCAGTGGCCTCTGCTGATGGGGCCCTTTCTGTAAGGGAAGTACGCAAGAAACAAAAATGGTTTCAGTGGTAACAATATTCAGAGCTAGGTTATCTGGGATACCATCGCAGTTCTGATGGTCTGATCACCCCAGTCTCCTGTTCTGAGGGCTCAGTGATGCTCCCTGCCAGCCACTCTGGTTCTGCCGCCCTTCCCTCTACACCCACTTCTTCCAAGGTCTCCTTCATCTCTCTTTCTATGGTTATCATCTCCATAGAAATTAGGATGGCATCAATGTCTTTGTCCTAGGCTTAATTTTTTAATTATTTTCTACAAACTAGTATTGACCTCATTTTTTTTTTTTTTGCAGTACCGGGGATTGAACCCAGGGGTGTTCTACCTCCGCGCTACACCCCCGGCCCTA
>PVJS01054941.1:0-12802 GCA_004027185.1 Glis glis | reverse complement strand
ACTGGGGATTAAACCCAGGGGCATTCTACCTCCGTGCTACACCCCCGGCCCTATTTTTTATACTTTATTTTGAAACTGGGTCTCACGAGGTTGCAGAGGGCCTCACTAAGTAAAGAGAGAGAGACAGAGACAGGGAGAGAGAAAGAGAGAGAGAGAGAGCTGAGGCTGGCTGCGAACCCGGATCCTCCGGTCTCCGCCTCCCAAAGTACTGGTATTTTCATTCTCTTGGTAGAATATTGTCAGCAATAATCAAGGGATCACGAGGAAGTAAGAACTAAAAATATTCCTAAATGATTGACTTAGAAATCCAGAGTTCCAAAGTATTCCCAAATTAATTCTTGTTGTGTACTCAGTAAGGAGTTAGTATAAATATGTTATGATCTAAATCAACCATATTACCAGTCTACATAATACCATTATTATCAATAACATTTATAGAGATAATAAATTATTGGAAATGGCAGAAACCATGTTTTGTGGAAGGTAGAGAGTGAAATAAGAGCAGATGTGATACCAGCTTATTGCAGACTTAAAAAGTAAATTCTTCAGATTAAAATCTGTTTATTTTCAGATGCTTGACCTAAATGGCAAAAACAAATATTTTTTATCATGGTAAACCACACACATATATATATATATATATATATATATATATATGTATATATATATATATATAGTCTTCTAGAACTTAAATATATGAATAATAATTTTAAAAAGGGAAATATGTTTTAGATAAAGAAAAAACATAGTTTATTGGTTTTTGTTTCCTCATTTCTTATGTGAGCGTAATCCCAATCCAATTATATTAGGCTGCCAAAAATATCCTACTCATCTGGCTGATGACATAGCCACATTGAACTTGCCTGATATATTGAGTATTTTATACCTATGGAGTGATGTCACCTAGGGTAAGAATATGCCATGAATCAAGTTAAACAGAGTTCTAGGAAATTTTAAATTTGAACTATAAGTGTGGGATTCTTGTTCTTAATCAGTGGACTAGAAGTGATCAAGAAAATTAATGGTTTTATTATTTTCCAAAGCTTGTGTACAATAGGAGATGGTGGAACTCATATTAATTGCTGTGTACTTGATGATAAAGAAAATGAGAGAAATATTGAAAGGTAATGTGAGAGGAGTTATGAAGAGAATAAGGGAGAAAAATAGAAAAATGATATGAGAGAAGTACGGGGAGGGGAAGAGGGAGAGAGAAAAGAGGGACTTAGCTCTATAGCTCTAGCTTTATCCTTGGATAACACAGTTATGTAAGACAATATATTCCCTCTTTAAAATTAAACTAGTTTCTGTCATTTGTAACAGAGTTTCTACTAATAGAAAAAAGGATTAGTATTCAGTGAATTAGATAAACATCTATCTCATTTAAAGGTAATCTCCTTATGGTCTTCACTGGTAATCTAAACAAGAAATAGGCAAATCATTATTCAATGTTTGATCTACAGGCCAGGCGTGGTGGCGCATGCTTGTAATGCCAGTACTTGGGAGGCGGAGACTGGAGGATCAGGGTTCGCGGTCAGCCTCAGCTACTTAGTGAGGCCCTCTGCAACCTTGTGAGACCCGTTTTCAAAATAAAGGATAAAAAATAGGGCCGGGGGTGTAGCGCGGAGGTAGAACACCCCTGGGTTCAATCCCCAGTACTGCAAAAAAAAAATTTGATCTACAAACAAATATAAAGTTTTTCCAAAACACATAATTATTCTTAGTTTGAACTATAGCCTCTTATTTAGTACAGACTGTCTAAAATATATCCCACCACTCAATATCTTTGACAACTCAGTATTTATATCAAATCTGCTTTTATTTAAAATAGGGGACAAGTCAGATAACCATAAAATGTCAGAACTTAAAGGGATTTTTAAAATCATCTAGTTAAGAATCATCTAAAATACTTGTTATATTCACATATTTTCCTGAAGAAAGAATTTATGGTCAAATGGTAAATGTAAGGTAAACAAGTTGGGACGCTTTTGATGAATCATAGAAATTTACAAAGCAGTCAGGCATGGTGGTACATGCCTGTAATCCCAGAAAGATTGCAGGTTTGAGACCAGCCTCATCAACCTAGTGACACTCTCAGCAACCTAGTGAGATATTGTTTAAAAATAAATAAATAAACAAATGAATAAATAAATAAATAAGGGCTGGTGGCACAACTCCGAGGTAGAATGTCCCCGAGTTCAATCCCCAGTACCAAAAAAAACAAAGAATAAGAAGAAATTGACAAAGCTCACAATATTTCTAATTTACATTGTTAACTCCCAAGGAAAGGATAATACTAAGCATGTTTCCATGAATTATTTGATTATGCAAAACTCGTATTAGAGCACAGGACTGCTGGCTCTAGTCCAGTAATGTTTCCTCTATAAGATGTGATAGTAAGTTACTTTTAACATTTCACAATGCTATAATTTCATGAGTGTTAGTATATTAAGATGGGAAGGAATACTATATACTTATTAAATGTAATGAATAATATCAATTTCTTCTGACAAGCAGATATCTTTTCATGAATAGTGGTAGTTACATGTCAAGCAAAAGGCTTGGGATGAATTCTGGATCATATGTGCTGCAGAGTAAGGGCCATACCCTAGGACTAACATCAAAAGCAAAATAAATAAACCAAAAAAGTCTTAAACCAAGTGTGATAGAAACAAGAGGATTTGACAGTTATTTAATTGCCTATCCAAACAAATAAGCATAAAATCTAACAATCTTGAAGGGAAAATAATATAAATTCCTTTTTTGCAGTGCTGGGATCAAACTCAGGCAGGGCCTTATACATGCTAGCAAGTGCTCTACCACTGAGCTACACCCCAGCCATGAAAGGAAAACAATAAAATCCAGACCTCATAAAATGCAATATCCACAAAATATAGCTAATAATATAAAACACTGCTGAACATGTGAAGAAGCAGAAAATGTGATTCAAAACAAGAAAAATCAACCAAATTCAGTAGAAAAAAACCTGAAGATGACCCAGATGTTAGAATTAGCAGAAAAGGAATGAAATCAGCTGTTATAAACATCTTCAAGACTACAAAGGACACTGTGGTCATAAGTGAAAAAAAATGCAGGAAGCTCAGCAGAAAAATTAAAAGTATAAAAAATGTAAATTCTAAAACTACAACTACAAATTACACTATTTGAAAAAGAAATATTCTTTTTAAAGGCGTTAGTTTGGGAGAAGTTTTAGGTTGAAAGCAAAATGAAGAAGCTACTATACAGAGACTTCCAGTAACCTCCTGTCTCCACATTCAAGCTTTGTCATTATTAGCATCCTTCACCATAGTGGTATTATTTATTATAATTGATGAACTGACATTGACACATTATTATCACCCAGAGTCCTTCATTTACATTACAGTTATCTCTTAGAGCTATACATTCTATGGGTTTGGACAAGTTTATAATGATATGAATCCATCATCATAATATCATATGGAGTAGCTTCACTGCCCTAAAAATCATCTATGTTCTACCTCTTCAGCCCCCATGCCAACCCTTGACAATCACTCTTCTTTCTACTATCTCCAGACTTTTTTTATCCATATTTTCATATAATTGGAATCATATAGTTTATGACCTTTTCATATTGACTTTTTTCACTTAATAATATGCATTTACTGTGTCTTTGCATGGATTGATAGCTCATTTCTTTTTAGCTCAATGTAATATTCTATCTTCTGTATATACCATGTTATTCACTCACCTACTGGAGAATATTTTAGTTGCTTCCAAGTTTGGGCAATTATGGACAAATTTTCTAAAAACATTACAGTGCAGGTTTTTGTATAGAAACACATTTTCAATTCTTTGGGTAAATACCAAGGAGCATGTAGGCTAGATCATATGGTAAGAGTATGTTAAGGTTTGTAAGAAACCAGCCATCTTCCCAAAGTGACTGCACTGTTTTGCATTCCCACCAGCAATAAAGGAGAATTCCTATCACTCCACATCTGGGCCAGTATTTGATATTGTTAGTGTTCTTGAGTTTGGCTGCTCTAAGAGGTGTGTAATAAGATACCACCATATAATCTCTAGGATAGCTGAAATTTAAGTGTTTCACAAATCCCAAATATTCATGAGGTTGTGCAAAACTAAAATCCTGATTAATTGTTTTGGGTGTAAAAAATGGCATGAGGGTTTATTATGGGATGATAGAAAATATTTTATATCTTGATTATGGTATTTATTATACATTTGTACACCTTAGTCAAAACTCATTAAACTGTACACTCTGGTTCAATATATTTCACTTTATAAAAATTTGTCGTATCAGAAAAAAATAAAAAAACATGTCTATAGTATTTATGGAGATATAGACTTTAATTCTGATTTTTAACATATACAAGCAGAATAATTTATGTTATTAGTCCATTAAAATGTAAACTATTCTCTATAAAATTCTATTATGTAATATGTGAAAGTTCTTTTTTCTACATCCTTCTATCAACTTCCACTTCCATTGTGAAATATTTTTCCAGATTTGTTTATATGTATCAATTTGTGAGTATATGTTTCTGTATTTGTGTGTGCATTCAACCTAAAAATAGAATCACACTCCAAACTGTTCTACCATTTCATTTTATAGCTACACACATACACACACAAGAACACTCATGTGTACATATACTCGTACAGAGTTGATGTATTTTCATTTTCAATGCACTAACTTCCACTTCATGGAAGAGTTGTGCAGTGTGCCATTGTTTTTGTTTGCCATATTTTATTTCATAATTACCAAATTAATAGACATATTAGATTGTCTCCAACTTTTGTTTGGTACTGGGGATTGAACCCAGGGGCATTCTACTTCTGAGCTACACCCCTAGCCCTTTTTCTAATTTTTTGTTTTGAAACAGGATCTCTCTATGTTGCTGAGAGTCTTGCTACATTGCTGAAGCTGGCCTTGAACATGAAATCCTCCTTTCTCAGCCTCCCAAGTACTCAGAAGGCATGTGCCACCATGCTGGGCTCCTTATGGAAAAAGAAAGAAGCAATAAGTATCCTTGTACATTTGTTCTTACATACCGATATGAGTAAGTTAAATTCATAGAATTGACTTTTCTCAGTAGAAGATAATACTTCTCAAAAATATTTTCATTGTCGAATTTCCCTTTAAAAGAATGTATCATTTTGCATTTCAACCAAACTATTAATAGTTCTCATTTCTTCATATCTTAGTATATTTCTAATTTTACCAGTCTGATAGGTGAAAAATTTTTATCTTTTAAAATTTACATTTCTATTATCAGTAGTGATACTGGGGACATGTTTCTATGTTTATTAAACATTGCAGCTCGTTTATGAATTGCCTATTCCTTTTTTCCTTTACCTTTCTCTCATTTGTTTTTTTCTGAATTGATTTGTAAGAGACATTCATGCACTAAAGGTATTAAAGCTTTGTTATATTTACTTCAAAAATTTTTCAGCATGTTATTTGTCTTCTATTTATAAATAACTTCTTTTGCTGGGTAGATCTTTTACAATGTTATGTAGCCAAGTATGATATTATTTTCCTTTATAACAGTTCTAAGTTTTTAAGTTTTATTTCTAGGAAAACGTTCTCATTCCAACATTAAAGTATTTCATGTATGTGTATTTTTTTTTTTTTTTTTGCGGTACCGGGGATTGAATCCAGGGGCATTCTACCTCCGCGCTACACCCCCGGCCCTATTTTTTATACTTTATTTTGAAACTGGGCCTCACGAAGTTGCAGAGGGCCTCACTAAGGAGAGAGAGAGAGAGAGAGACAGAGAGAGACCTGAGGCTGGCGACGAACCCGGATCCTCTGGTCTCCGCCTCCCAAAGTACTGGGATTACAAGCGTGTGCCACCACGCCCGGCCTCATGTATGTGTATTTGTTTTTAAAAAATCTGCACATTTAAAACATCTGGAATTATTTTATGTATCTAACCATCTGATTTATTGTTCTAAATGAATGTTTGTTTGTTTGTTTACTTATTATTTATTTATTGTGGTACTGGGGATGGAACCCAGGGCTTTCTAACTCTGGGCTACACCCTCAGACCTATATTATTTTTTATTTGGAAACAGTGTCTCACTAAGTTGCTGAGAGCCTCACAAAGTTCCAAACCTGTGATCCTCCTGTCTCAGCATCCCAAGTACTGGGATTATAGACATGTGCCACCACGCCTGTCTCCAAATGGATATTAAGGTGTGTCAAAAAATATATTAGTCAAAACTTCCAATTTTAAATGCCTATTCAAACATGGACCTATTTTTTAACTCTGTTTTTACTTATTTCTTTATTGTACTGGGGATTGAGCCCAGGGGAGTTCTAACACAGAGACGTGCCTCTAGACCTTTATAGTTTTTATTTTGAAACTGGGTCTCCCTAAGTTGCTGTGCACTGCCCTTAAACCACTATCCTTCTATCTCAGCCTTCTAAGTAATAGGATTACATTCATGTGTCACCATGCCCAACTTGAACTCTGTTTTTTCACACTGACAATTTTCTCTGTGTTTAGCCAATATATATGTAGGATTTGATATCTTGTAGAGTAGGTCCATTTTAATATTTCCCTTCATCAGAAATATTTTTGCATACCAGAATATATCATAAAGGTCTTTAATAAGGAAAATGTCTTTTGGAATCTGGTAATTAATCCTTTATATCCATTCTTGATTTATAAAGAGTTCAGCTGGGACATAAAGATAGTCAAAACAGTGTTTTATTATATTCTATCAACTTAAATCATTACTACATTGCCATTATAGTTAACAATTAAAAAAAACACATGTATCAGAGATACATAGTGGAGAAAGCAGTATGCTTTCTGGGTCTTTCTGAGGAAGAATTGGAAACTATACCACAGAGCCATCAGATCTCATGCCCACACACTGATACTAGACAAGAATTATTTATAGAACATGTTTATGCTACATACACATTATGCTTTAGAGTGGGTTTTGTGAAGGTAACATAAACTTAGGTTAACAAGAGAGAGAAATTTAGTGGTGATTACAGTTACCTGCCTAAGAAAGGAAGGATGAAATTAGAGGAAGTTGTAGACATTTGACCTATCAAGTATTTCACATTTCTTTCATCAAGCATCCTTCTTTACACTGTAGATGAGATTAGGTGACTTAGATTGTTGCAATAAAGCCAAATGATTATAGGATTTTAAAAATTATCACTCCCAGATGTTCAAAGATTCAAATGAGCAGAAGTAAGCACATAAAGGAAATTGCAAGCAGAAGCAGCAATTATTCAAAATGAACTCCTCCGGGTGGAGATGGAAAGAAGAGGATACAAAAAGGCTATCAAAAAAAGTTCCATAAAAGCACCCAAAGGAGACATTTTTGATGGCCAAACTAAGGAAACAAGTTGCCTGAATATTGGGTCTAATTAGTCCACCACCCTATAACCTCCTCCTTTTGCTGCAGTCTTTAGCCCATTTTGATTTTAAGCTAAACTGAGTAATTCTTGAAGTTGTTTCTCAAATATTTGTAGTATACCTAATAGTTAAGTCTCATAAATTTACTATTCTTTTGCATGTAGCCTTGGCATTTACCCTTTTTGAAAGGAGTGCTATAAAAGGGTTAAGTTGAGAGATATAAACTACCAGAGAAGAAGCAAAATAAAAAAGTAGGCATTAATGCTGCCTGTATATTCTATTTAATTAGAGCTCTCCAGAATTACTTTAAATCTATGACTTTGTACCAAAACCAGTAGTAAAAAACAAGACACACGACAAAAACCACTACATGATTAAATAAAGGAGACATACTCTTTTCATACCTTATTAATAATGAGCTAACTGCTCCTTGGTACATTAAAGTTCTAAAAAATATTTTCCTATCTTCCAGAAAAGATAAATATTGCATCTTATATATTATTACCCTCCTCAAAATATTCAGTAGTACCCTAAATGCTTTAAGTAACCCTTTGCTAAAGAATTGGGTAAACACTCGCATGCAGCATTCCTCCTTTCCTAAGAAACACATAATATTAGCCCACAGAACAAAGTTTTGGCAATCTTGCCATAGAGCCATGTGTTATCTATATGCAAAGAAGTATTTTTTATTTATTTATCTATCAAAGAGAAATAATTAAATCGCTGATCTGAAAAAATTAAGCTCCATAAAAATGGGCTAATTATTAGCATATACTAGGAAACTATTTTGTGGTTAATTGGAAAAGTCACTGGAGTCTCTTATTTATTCTAAGGCTAAGTGGGAGTTATAATGAAAAAGTGAAAGGATATCTATTTTAAAAGGAGATATCAATCCAAATCAGTAGAAAAACACATGAGGGATGGGCTCTTATTATCTCCTCTGCTCTAACTAAAATAGCATTTCTCATCATTCTGAAGGAGGCACATTTGCTTCATTATCCATCATTTCACCACTCACTTTCTCCACACTACAAATAAAAAACATCATTTTAAACAAATATTATTCCTGCTTAGACATACTTTAAATCTTAGCATGCCTTGTATTAAATTCTTAGGTACTGGCAAATAATAAGATACTTTATCTTTGCAAACTCTTTTAAACAGAGGCAGAGTTTTCAACAACTGTGATGTTAGGCCTTGGAAAATCCATAATGCAGCTATAAAAAAAGAATCTTTTGTAATTGTCTGAAAAAATGGTAATTACAAAATATATGGAGTATAAAATGTCCACTAAGTTCCAAGTACAACTCCATTCAAGGTATAAGCTGCATTTCAAGGAAAAAAACAAGGTTCTGGGTGAAAAAATACAAGAGCAATAATAATACTTGTATCAGTACTTTGGTTTTAGGAAGGAAGAGGGTGGGACTGCTGAGGAAGATGCCATATGTTTGCTGTAATTCAATCAAACATACAAAGTACAGGCTTAGATGTGCTAAGAATTATTTAACTATTTTTTGCACTTAGAGCAAGATGGCAGTTTTAGTTTTACAATTAATCTACCATGCTCTAAAACTCCTACAGTGGTAGCATCTCAATGAGCTCCCCAGGAGAATCATTCTTCTGCAACAATGTCCTTGCCCTTAAGAATCATTGTCTAATACAACTTTATTTCCACAAAGGCAGGAATAAAGATTTCTGAAGTGAATCGGATGCAAACAATCATAGAAATACTTAAAGGAGTACTTGAAGAACGTTTTCTAATTGACACAAGATGACCTTAGTGGATTCTGGAAATGCTAGATACTCATTTAAGTGGTAATCCTGAATTTTAACATTCACTTTTGAAATTCTGAATAAGAAATTTACTATATAGAAATAATACTTTTCCCATTTCCTTCTTGAGGTCAAGCACAATATCTTTCCTGAAGAAAAATACCACATAAATTATCTTTCTTGTTTTTCCTGTGGTATATAATATTCAATTTTTCCAACACACATATAATAAAGACCTAATAGATCTCAGAAAGTCTCTAGAAAGGGAGGAAAATATAAATAAAAACAAACTATGGAAAATTTTGTGAAGAGCCAAGTGAAATATTTTCCTAATGTACATGTATTTCTTAGACTCAAATAAAGTTACAAAATTAAATGTTATCGTCTAATATTCATGGAAGCAATATGCTAAGACATTTATATGAATTCTAAGAAAGAATTGGTGATTACCAAATAAAAGGGTACAATGGAAGTGCGTTTAAAACTCTATATTTCTCAGTAATGACAGTTTCAATCAATTTTCTCATGGTCAGAAAGTACAGGTTTGGCCGGGCGTGGTCGCGCACGCTTGTAATCCCAGTACTTTGGGAGGCGGAGACCGGAGGATCCAGGTTCGCGGCCAGCCTCAGCTCTCTCTATCTCTCTCTCTCCCTGTCTCTCTCTCTCTCTCTCTCTCTCTTTCTCTCTCTCTACTTAGTGAGGCCCTCCGCAACTTCGTGAGACCCGGTTTCAAAATAAAGTATAAAAAATAGGGCCGGGGGTGTAGCATGGAGGTAGAACACCCCTGCGTTCAATCCCCGGTACCGCAAAAAAAAAAAAAGTACAAGTTTGGAGTTGTAACTTCTTAGCAATTGAGGTTTCTTTTTTTTTTTTTTTGCTACTGGGGATTGAACCCAGGTACAGTTATACTACCTTCTAGCTACACCCCAACTATTTTTATTTTATTTTATTTTTATTTGATACAGGGTCTTGCCACATTGCTGAGGGTCTCACTAATTTGCTGAGGCTGGCATCAAACCTGTCATGCCAGGTGTAAGCTTCCCAGGTGCTGAGATTATAGGTATCCACCATTGCACCCAGCTAACAATTGAGTTTTATAATCCCTGAGGCATCTGGGCAGAAACACATGTTAGTCTTTTTCTGAAAAGGAGAGGAAAATTATTAATAGGTCAAGGTAATTTCCCATTGTTAGTTACAAATGATGTTTGAAAGAGGGTGTTCTAAGAAGGAAACAAAGTCTACTTATGCAGAATAAAGAGTAAATCTATTAACTGTGCCATAAAAGACATAAAAATGATTCAAGGACATAAAATACGTGTGTGTGTGTGTATTTTTTCAAAAATAGTGAAGAATTTTCAATGAGCATGATCTGATTAAGATGCATAGCTCTTATTTGTGACTTAGTCAAGGTTAAGGCAAAAGTTGCAAAACGTATTTTGTAAAGGCAATGAATTATATAGCACAAAACCAGCAAATTTTGCTTTATAAGCATTATACTGTAAGCACAAGCTGAGGTGAAATTTTTAAAATTCAGTAGTTCTGAAAAATAAGAATTTTTAAAAAGTAAAAAATCAGATTCAGCAAAGGCATTAATTTTTAACATAGATTACAAGTAAACTTTGATATTCAAAGTATGCAAGCGAATGAAGAAGGGGAAATTATTCACAGCTGAGATTCACTCTGCCAATTAACACTGATGTGTAAAATCTGAACATTGTGACTGAGACCTTTACTACTTAAACTATGGTCAATAGACCAGCAATATTGGTAAAATACAGATATTTGTTAAGAATGCAGAGTGTCAGTACTCACCCAGAACTTGCTGAATCAGATCAGAATTTTAAGAAGATCCTCAATTTGAAAACAACAGTCTTAATTAAAGTCATGATTCTCAAAATTTGCCTTGCATAATAATCTCGTTGGAAGTTAAAAAAACTGGTATCTAGGTCTTATCCCTTTATAAAATAGTCCATGGCATATTTCAGATGCAAATTCCCATGTTATTTGAAATAATGTTAGGTCATACATACTGTTAAGCATTTCTTTTCTTTTTTTAGTTACTGGGCAATAAACCCATGGACATTCTACCTCCAACCTACATCCCCACTCCTTTTTATTTTTCATTTTGCAATGGAGTATTGCTGGGTTGCTGAGAGTATTGCTAAGTTGCTTATGCTGCCCTTGAACCTGCTGAGACAGGAGTGTACAGGCATGCACCACCATGCCCAGCTACTGTCAAGCATTTCAATAAGTATTACCACATATAGCAAATGCTTCAAGAAAGAAAAGCCTTATGTTGAATAGGCTGAATGTAAGATTCTCAGAGGAAGTGAGAATGATAAATAACATTGGGTGGATGGATTTTGGGCATAACACAGGTGTGCTGCAAGAGGGAGTTTTGAAGGACAGCACGGAAACTTAGATTTTGTTCCTCTAGCCAGCCCCTTAGAGATTCATGTTTGATTGTTCAGAAAATAAGAGGATGCAATAGAAGCAGAAATGGTGTGTTTGCATACAAAATCTGAAAACCTTTGCAATTGTTGGGGAATGCCCCTCTTAGTCCATTCTGGCTACTATAACAAAATACCTCTGACCAGGCAATTTTTTAATAATGAAAATTTATTGCTCACAGTTTTGGAGGTTGTGAAGTCTAAGACCAAGGTGCCAGCAGATTTGGTGTCTGGTGAAGGCTCAACCTCTGCTTCAAAGCTGGTGCCTTGCTTTTGAGTCCTTGCTGTTCATGGAAAGAGAAAACAGGATCCCTCAAACGCCTTTATATTCCCATTCATGAAGGCAGATCCCTCAGGACTCAATTACATTCTAAAGGCCCACATCTACATACCATCACAATGGGGATTAGGTTTCACCATGACTTTTAGAGAGACACAAACACTCAGACTATAACAGTACTCCAAATTTGTATTTTATTAAGGAAATTCTTCTCACTTTGATACAGCTCTTTCATCACATGTTGGACTTTTCAAAGTGTAAGTTTCAGTGGCCATATGAGGAAGCAATGCTAATGGCGGAAGGCATCACCTATAGCCTTGACAAAGGAAAGATAACTTCCTTTGCTATTGGGGACTTAAAGGATATGGGGAAACTCGAGGGACCCTATTGAAGCAGGAGATAATTAGATGTATGTGACAAATGCTGTGTCATTTTTTAAACTAAAATTCACAAGATTAAAAAAGACTATCAATATATCAACTCTGCTTTTTAAGACAACTAGGTCTTTTCAAAAGAAAAATGAAACTATGAAATATTAAAATATAAACAGATTTTTTCATAGGATTTCTTTTGTTTTTAAATCAACAAATAAAAATTATACATGCTTATAGTGCATTACATGATGTTTTGATATATGTATTCATTGTGGAATTAATAAATCAAGCTAATTAACATGCACATTATTTCACATACTTATGTTTTTTGTGGTGAGAACACTTAAAATCTATTCTCCTAGCAATTTTCAAGCATACAGCATATTGCATTAATTCTATTCACCATGTTGTAAAATAGATATGTTGAATTCATTCCTTCTAATTGAAATTTTGTGTACTTTGACCAGTGTCTTCCCAATTCTTCTACCCCTAGCATATGTCAATGATTTTACTGTTTCTATGCATTATTTTCTAATTCACACTTAA
>PVJS01054940.1:0-12802 GCA_004027185.1 Glis glis | reverse complement strand
CAAAAAAAAAAAAAAAAAAAAATGTGCTAATAAAGAAAAGGTAGAAATTTCAGGTATAGTTAGGTCTGGTCCTCAAACAATGTCATCAAAGGTCGTTCTGTCTATCTGCACCTCTTTGTTTATTTTCCGTTACTGTTTTTCAGTAAGTTCCTTGAATTAGTGATGTTACTTCCTTCAGTACAGCAACTGAGATAGATGCTTACCTTTTCAACAAATCCAGTGTAAAGAGATGGTTTTCTCTTAAATCAAAACAACAACAACAAAACCATAGATCTGAGTGTCATTGGCTTTGACTAGCTTAGGTTGCTTAAATGACCTTTCTGAAGCAATTACTACATCCCGTTGTATTTGATAATATGATTGGCTAGAACCAGGTCCCTTGACAAGGCTGGAGCACAAGGTGAAGTTGAGAGAGAAAGGTGACTCCACACTTGAAATATTAGTGATGGTAGAAGAGAAGGCAGAGATAAATGACGGAAATCAAAATGTATGTTCAATATAGGCAGTAATATTTTCACCATTAACTTAAAAACTAGTAGTATTTATTATATTTAAATTATAGATATCAAAAGTCTACAGTGCTATGTGTATGTATGTTTGAATCTCACTATGATACATAATTATAATGCACTAGCAAAATATAAAACATCTTAAAATTATATAAGATATATATCTTTATTTCTTATTTTAAATGATTTTTTCACCTACTTAGTTTTATTTCATGTTATTTTATCTGATTCTGCCATTGAAAATTGAAGGGCAGTGTAACTTGGTTAGGAAGACTTGGGGGAAGGCTTTTAAAATGTTCTTAACTATGATCTTTTTTTTTCAATGTGGGAGTTTTTTATCTGATAGTGCAACCCCTCAAACATAATAAGGAAACAAGACTATATAAATTTTGTAATTATTTTGACAACAATCTTAAATTTGATAAGTAACCACATCACATTTTTAAAGATGGAGTTACTAGGGTCCTGTATGCTATCAGCTTTAAGTATTTTTAATTTCCCATAAGGAAAAATAGTAGAAATAAAATAACTCATTGCTATAATACTGAGATATTTGAATGCTATAAATTAAAATACTATCTTAGATATCTAATATTTTCTTTTAATTCAGGACAAAATTACTTCCTTGCTAAGAAGAACTGGAATGATTTTCTCCATATAAAGGGCTTCAACATATGCAAAAATATAAATAATATACATAAGAAATAAATTAAAGAGATTTTTTTCTGATGATGTTATAATTTAGGTGAAGAGAAAACATGCATTTAAGAAGTTAAATCAGTTATAAGTGCAAAATATACTGTTTATCTAATGAGAGGTATACATTTCGATTCGGCATATGATTGTCTAAAATTGGGACAGGTTTATTGACTTATCAAGATAAACTTAAGAAAAGCATTTGGAAAATATAAGTGGAAAAGAAACATTTCATGAAATATTTGTATTATCTTTTCAACTTTTAGTTATATTCTGATGATAAATATGTTTTGACACTTATTGATTATCTCATGTGTTTATCCATTTTTAGACATATCAGTCAGGAAAAATTGGGGGTTAGTAATTTCTATTAGGAATAAAATATACATTTTAACTTAACAAATGATAGGGAAAAACTAAATATTTTAAAAAGGAAAGCTGCATTTTTTGGCATTAGAGTAGGAAAGAATCAAATCGTCCATCTTGTTGACACATTCAAAATTCATCTTAATTCAGGAAATAAAGGTGTGGATTTTACTTGACTTGTCAGTCATCTGATATATACCTCAGAATACCATAGAAAGGAAACTTGCTAGAAAATAGAAAAATCTACATAATCCAAAAGAATACACCATTTTCATTTTTTTTCTATCAGGATAGATTGTATGGGTCAAAGCTTTGGGTAATGTTTTATCAATTTATTAAAAATCTTAATATTAAAAGCATGATCAAATATCCAGCCAAACTCAGCAGGTTTCTCAAACCTATGCATTTCTCCAACAAGTTCTGTGCAAATGAGCCCTGCATAAAATGTACATAAAATTCAAACTCTGAAGAGCATAAAAATAATATCCATGATTGCTTTGGGGTTATATTTTGTACTTTATTAAAAATATGTTTGTTGAAATGCAAATACTCTGTACATCCCATAACTCAATGTCTGAATTGAAGAGCTTTTATGGACGTTGTAAAGTTAGAAATATAGAGGGGAAAGAAAAATAAATTATCCTATTACTTCTTTGTCCGTTCCCATATTTAAATTTTATTTTACATAGAGAAATCTAAGCTTGCTGAGAGATTTGATTTGTGGGTTCAGTTTGTGGAAATGAAGCAGTAACTAACCATGGTGGCATTCAGTTGAAGCTCCGGGCTCCTCGTAGTGCTGCATTGTGCTGACATGATGAAGGTTCATGGAGCTTCTTATGAAAGGGCACAGATGCTATTGTTTAGTCCAAAAGTCTTATGTTTAAAGAATGGCTAAAGATAACCTCCTTTATTCTCATAGGGTACATACTTAAAACGCACTGGTTAAAGTTCTATCAGCTTTTTGTTTAGTTTTATCTGAATGAATAATGCATGCTAAATTTGGAGAAGTGAAGTACTTTCACTACTATCTAAAATATCATTTCACAAACTCGGTGGTTGGATTGGAAAATCCAAAAAAATCATAATATTGGCTCATTTCCAATTTTCCTTTACAAATCTCATAGGGACTATTTAGGCTTTCAGACAGATAATCGCTTCTTAATTTAATCTATGAAAACTGGGTGATTTTAGAGTACTTTTCTTGTTCTTTATACTGTGCTGAGGGCTGGGGATTTTGTGTTCAAAAGATACTGTTCCTCCTGAAACTCAGAGTGTAACCAAAGAGACAGACCTGAATCAATTTCAACAAGAAATGCAAAACTGTAGCTATGACAATGGCTGTAATGTATAGGAACATATTGTTGTAAGGGTTTATGATGAGGAGTTTAAACATAGGCAAAGAGATAAAAAAAAAACCCCTCCCTTAAATAAGAGACTCCTCCCTCAGCACCTTAATGAGTTCTTTAAAAAAATAAATACAAAATGAGGGCTGAGGGTGTAGCTTGGAGGTAGAATGCCCCTGGGTTAAATCCCCATTATAAAAAAAATGACTCCCGTGTTAAGATGTGAAGGATATTAATGTGAAAGAGCGAATGAAGTTTTCAGCAGAAAGAACAGCTTTTAAAGTGTACTATGTGGTGGGGGAGCATGGAGAAATAAATAAAGCCATGTGGGAATTAAAGGAAGCCCAAAGCATTTGTTGAAGTAGAGACAAGTGACTTGATCAGATTTGCCTTTGGAAACTTCTCTCCTGGTTTCCTTATGGAAAAGGAGTTGAGTGTGCTGGGATCACTGGTAGGGCACAGCCTGCTTCAGAGGCCCCTCTGCTAGCTCTTCTCAACTCCTGGTTCAGCAATCTCACTTTGGAAGCTTGAAATTAGGCGTGGTGAGTGTGTTTACAGCATAGACATTGGCAAATCCTGCAAACTAGGGCTTTCTCCCCCCCTCTGCACCCCTACCCAACACTAGTCCATAACTATCAGCACACCACTAGCGGAAGGTCAGATTTGATTAATTGATAGACAATTTTGATGATTCTGACAGTAGCTTAGACGATGGTACTGGCACTGGAGATGGTGAATTGTGAAAAACTAGTAAGTCAATATATAGAAAGAAACTTTGGCAAATTAAATAGCTATTACACAAATAACTTATATTAACAAGTACTTTTTATGAGGATGAAGATGTTATCTGTATTATTAATTATACTTATGTTAAAGTTTGTAATATGGTGACAATCCCAACATGTAATCTTAAATTAATAATAGTTTAGTTAATAAAGAGTCCTGATATTCTATTAATTTGCACTTAGTATTAGCAATGGAAGTATATAAGTGGAACACACACATACAGACACACACACACACACACACACACACATACACACACTCTGAGCAAAATTCCTTTCTGAAACAAAATTGTTTGTCCTCACTGGAAATGTACAAATTAAAAATAAATTCTACTTAGGTATTATGTGAATTCTTGTGATTTTCCTCCATCACTTGGTATCTTAAACTTTTCCAAATAGGAAATATTAGAAACTGAGGCATGGATTGGATTAATGTCAGCATACTTCTATGAATACCTGAAAACTCCTTTGACTGACTGAGCAAGCCCTCTGCCCCTGCAACTTTCACCTTGGTAACAGGAATATATCCACTGTGAGACTGAGGAAGCTTGATCTTCCAGGCTGTCTCTTACAGAGGTCCTAAAAGGGATCTTAGCATTTTTTTTCTTGTCCGACTTCTATGTAAAACCTGGATCTGTTCCTTTGTACCAATGTCCATAAATCCGGTGGGATTCTCGCTTTGGGCTCTGCATGTCAGAGGACTATGTTATGATCCTTTTCCTGCTGTAACTACTTCTACACAGCAAAGTCTCTAGGAAGCCAATGGTGCCCATCCACTATTCCTCCACCAATCGATGTGCTCAGAAATCCCTGCTAAATGGCCCTGGGTCCTTTCCTCTGCAGGGTACCACCTATGGCCCAGGGGCTACAGAGGAACAGATGTTTACCTGTAGTGGTGGAGAGTTTAGAGGGACCACTGGGCAGTCATTTTTAGTCCTTTGAGGCCCTGGATATGCAGGAGGAAATCCAATATGGGAAGAAAAAGGAAGCAGGATAGATATTTGGTGAATTAAGCTATGTCCGGGGATATCCCTTGTGAGAGGATGGATTACCGTTATCTTCCCAAATTTCATATAATCTCTATCACCTTTTGGAAGATGTGGTCTCATTATTCACTGGTTTATAAAATTAAAAAAAATGACTAAAGTAAGATGACTGTTTCAGATATCATAAGTTACTCAAGAACAAGTGGATTTTAATACAAAAAAATAAAAGTCCCCAGGGAAGCTGCTCCTCTTGATTTACAGTATTGCTACTTTATCTTTCTGGTGTTTATTGCTCCTTAGTGAGTCATAATATTTGGTCCTCTGTGCAGTCAACCTGTCAAGTTAAGAAATCCTATTGTAACATTTGCATCTGCTTTGACAATTCCTCTTTGTACATTGAGCACACAAGGCTATTTTTCAGATGAGTTGGGACAACTTGATAAGATGACTGAAGTATTTTTCAGTTCACCAGTGCTAGTGTAATAGAAACACAAATTTACCGGATCACTCAAAAAGACTGCAGGTGTATCACCACTGTCATAAAAGTAGCTTCTTGATAATGGAAATGAAACTCCAGTGGACCCAGGGAGGTGGAGGTGATTTGGGTGAAAGGGGAGGGAGAGAATCAATGAAAGAATCACTTCCATTAGCATTATGTACATATTTGAGAATACCAATGTCAATTTAAGTATCCTGTATGGGGAGGGGGTGGAGTGGGGAGGGAGCTGGGGGAAAGCCCGCCAAGTGCTGTGTGCATGTATGTCACTGTCACTATGAACTACATTATGACGTGAAACTATAATGCACCAATAAAAGTATATAAAAAAGTATCTTCTCTGTAGGGATAGAGGCATGTGACCAATTTTCAACCCTACCTGTTAACATCATCCAATAGAAAAATTATATTTTCAAACAAATAAAATATTTCATTTGGATGTATGCTATAATTTAGATAATAGGATAAGTCTAATGACACTATGAACAAATGCTATATTACCTAATGTTAATTTCCAATTTTTCCCCTTCCAGGGGAGAGTGTGTAGCATTAAAAGCAAAATCTTTGCAATCTGACATATCATTTCCACGTAGAAGCCAGTTAACACAGAAAAAGTATTACTCTTACTCAAGTATCCTCATTTATAAAATAAGTATTCAAATTTTAAATGTGAAACAGAATAATGTTGGGCAGAAAGAGGAAAAACAATACAAAATAACAGATCTAATTTTCTCTTGTATGAGGAAGTTCAGGATGAGGATGAGGACAGGTTCTATAAAAACACATTATGCTGTCTATAATTTTTATTTTATGGATTTGCTCAAATTTACACACATATGTGATTATCTTCCATATTTAAAGTAAATATTATCTTTTTGTCTGCTAAATTAAGCCCTTTTTACAATAAATATTGTCTGGATTGTTTTTCATCTTCCATGATACTTAGAATAATAATAAGTAGTAGGTACTCAAAAAATACTTGAGAATTGATTAATTTTTATTTACTTTTGAGACAAAATATGTTTTCTTTGATTTAGAAGGCAGAACTAACCATCGTATTCTGACACTAATGACTTTTTAAAAATTATGTTTGATTAATGCATATCTGGTTAGCATTTTAATATTAACTTATTAAATAATCAAATAATTAGTATTTAAAGATGTCACATGGGATTCAAATAATCATTTTGTCATACAGAGTTGAAAAGAAATATCTTGCAACTAGTAGTATAGAGACCTGCCTTCAAGCCCTGGGTGGGGCAAGGCAATTTGTTTTCCGGAACCCCAGCTCTGAATCTTTGTAAAATAAAGACTAATAAAAGAGAAATTCTGATGAATGAAAGTCTAGGAACACATCTTGTAAAATGTGAATGAGCCTACCTTTTTTCTTTGCTTCATAGAGGCATCTATAGTAAACGTTCATTATTTTCTCAACTCTGTTTGAAATTAACGGAACCCATGATTTATGATAAAACCAAGGTACTCGTAGACTAATTGATTCACGTGTGCTCTTATGATATTTGAACACCACTATTTTGGAACCTATTAGACAACTATAATTGCCTACATTCTTCACTGTCATTCACCAGACATCAAGGCTAGGTATTTTTGAGAACAGGCATTATATATATAGTGTGTTATATATCAAAAAATGTATATATTACATTACATATTATTATTTATTGAATTTGTTTAAAAAATTAAAAAAATAAATTTATTCAATAACATTTATATAGTTTGTATTAGGTGTCATGCACTTTCCTAAGCTTTACAAATACTAATTTATTTAATCCTTCCAATAACATTGTGCTATTAGTTAGCCCCAGGTTATCACTCAGGAAACAAGGGCACACAGAGATTAAGTTGTCCAATATGACCCTTTGAAAAAGAAATGAATTGTATTTTCTTTTCAGTTGCTTTAATTACTATACTTTGAATTTGTTACAATATGCAGTTATTCTTTTTTATGTATTCAGTTCTTTTCATAGGTTTTTACAACCAAAAATATGCATGTCATTATAAACCAATTATGGTAAAGGTGATTAGCATTTTCAAATCAACAGAATAAATAGAATTTAAGTAACAAATTCTTCAATGTTGATTATCACAGTCAATCTGTACCTCTTCATTTATGTATATATTTCTTCTCAAATGAACCAGGAAGGGAAAAAAAGAACTTTTTATTTAATGCTTTGGTTTTACTTAATGTCCTCCATTTTACTTGCTATATTTTAAGATATTTTGGTAGTTTCTCTTCTTTATATTTATTTGGAAAATAACTTTTATTAAACTAATCTCAGTAGGTTCAAATTACACATTTTATGAAGGAATAAAGAGGCACATATGAATTTGAAGAAATCATATAAGATGGAAGAAGCTCATATAAGATGGAAGAAGCAACCATGTTTTCTCCTTGACTTATGTATTCACTTAAAAAGTCACATGCTTTATTAGATAGTAAATACAGTGTACCAAAATAGTCAATTAAAGAATTTAGATATATCCTGGTGACTTTTATTTTTTGTAGAATTCAGCTTAGTATTTTCCTTATAATTTAAGACCAGAAATGATGATATGTGCATAATTCTGTGTGGTTCTAAAAAGCATAACGAAGATTTAAAAGTTATGTAAGTTATGTACAAAGATAGATTAAGATATATGATGGATTTTACAATAGTCAAAGGATGTAAGGGGTTTCTTGTCACTGAAAACTTTATGTGACTATCTTGTAGGAATAGAATAGAGGATTTAAGTATCATGGAGGTAATCAGACCCAATGATCTTTAAAATCCTTTTCAATCTAGAGAATCTGTTCCAAACCAGGTCAGTTGCATTTTGTTATGATTATGATTATTTAATGAAAAATATATTTAAACATAGAATATCTAGCTAAAATAATTAAGCCTTACCATAACTTGTTTGGTTATGACGTGATTGTACAGCTATAGGGTAATGTCAATTTTTTTAACATAACAAGACCGTGGAATAAAAATATTTTGAATGGTATTGTGTTCTTATATAAATTAATATATTTTTTGTTTCTCTTTAAGTTATTCTCTGTTACAATTTTCCTACTCTTATTGGGGACAGCTTTGGTCATTCATTTGTTTTCATCTTCAATTTGCATTGGGATGATTGAATATTTTTAAAAAAATACATGTTACACTTTTGGGATTTCTGATAAGTTAGCATCGTGCCAAATTTCTGTGTTCCCTATAAAATACAATGATGTAATTTTTTATGAAAAATGGCTCACTGAAAATTATCTTTGATGTCAAATGGTTCATTATACTTTATTAAATTGAATTAAATAGTAATCCCTTCTTTTGTAGGATGTTAAGAAGTCAGTGCAGTTAAAAACACTTTGCCATATAGTAGAAAGAACATTAATAAAAGGTACAAAGTAGGTCCTAGTTCTTTCATAATCTAAATGTTTGACCTTCCATAATCATTTAATTTCTGTGTTGTTTATTTATTTTTTAAATGAATTATTTAAAATAAATATTATCTAAGACATTTCATAATGTCTTGCTTTCTTATTTTTAGTCGTTATGTAATTTCAAAAGAATTGATGATCAATGAAAATTAATTATTATTAAATTTATAATAATTCTCTATTTTTAAATTTTTGTGACTTAGAAACTTGTAGTATGTTTACATCAAGCTATTATGAAATAACACCTACCACATTCCTGATGTTTCTTTGTTTATTTATTTATTTATTTATTTTGGTATTGGAGATTGAACTCAGGAGCATTTTGCCTCTGAGATATAGCCCCAGCCCTATTTCATTTTTTATTTTGAAACAGGGTCTCATTAAGTTGCAGAGGGCCTTGATGCATAGGCTGGCCTGGAACCTACAAATACTCTTGTCTCAGTCTCCCAAGTACTAAGATTACAGGAATGTGCTATCATGCCCGGCTATTTTATTTTATTTTATTTTATTTCATTTCATTTCATTTCGTGTTGTGTTGTGTTGTGTGTGTGTGTGTGTGTGTGTGTGTGTGTGTGGTGTGTGCTGGAGATTGAGCCCAGGGGCATTCTACTTCTGACCTATACCTCCAGCCCTATTTTTATTTTTTATTTTGAAATATGGTCTTACTAAGTTGCAGAGGGCTTCACTAAGTTGCTGAAACTGGCCACCAACCTGTGATCCTCCTGTCTCAGCCTCCCAAGTACTGGGATTATATTCCTGCATCACCGGGCCTGGCTGTAATGTAAATTTAAACATTTTCTTTTTTTATTAATATGCTATGTTTTAGTATGCTCTATATTTTTTCTTGTTCCATCTTATCATAAGCTGATCAACTGAATAGTGTCAATGTCTATGCTATGTGTGTGAATGTTAAACTTCAATATTAGACTAATAAGATGCACTGAATTACATGTTTAAAATCTTTTTCTCTCCTAAGGGTATTTTTTTCTATTGGATTATAAATAACTATGGAAATAATCTCATGAACTTGATGATAATCTACTTAGAATGGGGTAATGTACCAATGTGAAATAAGAAGTCTTTAAAAAATATTTTGGTACTTGGAATTCACTTATTTCAAGAGAAATGTGTTGTTTAGCAAAACAGGAAATTATTGCATTATATTGAGCTGTGAACGCATGCTTTATCATTTAATTGGACTAAGAGACAAGGTAGAAATCATTTAAAAATGAATGAAAGTTTACTTTCAGAAAACAGATAGTTTAAGAAAAATATAATGGGAAGCAGCTTCCTGATATTAAGGACAGCAATTCTATGATTCAAACTTAATGCAGTTTCCATATGTTTCGCATCATTAATTACTGGGCAGTTTAAGTTTTTTCACATGGTAAATGACTACCATTTACATTTAAAATTGAATATGTGATTAAGTTTTATGGTTATAAGATTAATGTACCACAAAGGAATATTTTTCTTCTTATTTTAGAAAGAAAAAATAAACAAGGAATGACTTGTTGAATCTACTGTACTCTTATCCCAATTATTAGAATTTTTCCCCATAGCTATAGTTGACATGGATGGGAAAAACATTATTAAAAGGTACTTTTAAAAAAAGGTTAGTTAATACTCCTTGGAAGAAACTGCAAATGATTTATTTCACTCAGTTGTAGCCTGATGGGACCGGTGGTATTACAACAACACATCACATGACCTTTTGCAGTTTTTATCTTCTTAACAGGGCTGAAAAAGAAAAACTTCAAATTTCCTCTGATGACACAGGGCCCTCGAGAGAATTCTGTAACTATGTCATTGCTCCATCGGGAGTGAACTCAGAGCAAAAATAATTGAAAAGCAAGCTATAGGCATTGTAAGATGGCATTGAGTACCATACTATTCTTTAATCAAATCTCTTCAGAAAGTTGGCTTAGGTGAAGGACCAATTTATGGAGTTTGGTCTGTGTTGTACCATAAAGGACACAGTTGTGTTCTAGTTCTGTGGCTCCATTTTATCTATGTTAATTCGGTGGATGACTTCTAGTGTCAGGAGGAACTATGTAAGTTTTGGGGACAGGGACACTCATGTGTATTTCTTACCAATCAACACTTTATACGTGATAAATGCCCAAATCAAAAATATATTAGGGGCTAAAAAATGTAGGCTCATAGAAATTTAGAACATGAAGTTATTCAGGGGTCATTTTTCATATTTTTATTCTATACATCTATATCTACATACAGAATATCTATGTATATCTATGAACCATTTGTGCCAGTAGGAAGAATACTTTTTTCAAAATAGCTGTTGCATATACTTTATAAATAGGATATTTAACTGACAGTAAGTAACTCATTATTTTAATTTCAGGGTTCAGAAATGTAACTGTACTTGTTAAATTCATAGATTTTTTCTGCTCAAAATATCTCAAAAAATGTAATATTAAGATGGTATTATAAGTTGAGTGTGGTGGTACACACCTGTAATCTCAGATATTTGGGAGGATGTTCTGAGGCCAAAATAGGATCTCAGTCATTTCAAGAACATTTAATGCAATCATGACCAAGACAGGTTCTTTATTCATTAACACTCCATTCAAAGTTCATACAACTTCTGATATTTTAGGGTAGAGAGAAAGAGAAATTGTTAACACCTGAAAAACAGGTTGGGCAGTCATCCATTTATGACAGAGATCCATTGACTGTGTTGGGGTCCCAGATTTGGGTCAGATGTGAGTCTGGTTCAGGTCTTCAGGCCTGACCCTAACCAGTGCTCATCCAGAGCCTAAGACAAGGGCTTGCCCAGCAGCTACTGTGGCAGAGGCCTCCTGATGAGTCTGTGTTAACCTTGTTATCTGTGGTCAGAATGGCAAGGTGTCAAGACTCCTTGGCAGAAAAAGCTGCATGTTTTCAGTTTCAGATACTGACAATCATAGTCCTCATGTTGCTAGGGACTCCATGTGGTTGTCAAGGTGCTCCTGGTCAGCCTGCCTTGTGTTGCCTATTAGGTCTTGGGCATTGCACCTTGTGTCTGGTGCCTGAGTGTTGCCCCTGATACCCTGGGTGTGTTGTGCCGCACCTGAGTGTGCTATAAAAGTTATGTTTCTGTGTTGCACATCATGTGTGAGCCATGCTCGGGTGTACTTTTAGTGGAGCCCTTTCTTTTTTTTTTTCTTTTTGTGGTACTGGGGATTGAACCCAGGGGCATTCTACCTCCAAACTACACCCCAGCTCTATTTTATTTTTTATTTGGAAACAGTGTCTCGATAAGTTGCTGAGGCTAACTTCAAACCTGTGATGCTCCTATCTCAGCCTCCCAAGTACTGGGATTACAGGTGTGCGCCATGACACCTGGATGAGCTCTTTCTTATATGTACTCCATGCAGAGGCTAAAGCAGGGGGATTGCAAGTTTAAGGCCAACCTGGCCAACTTAGCAAGACCCTGTTTTGAAAAAAAAATGGGAGCTGGGGATGTAGTTCAGGGGAAGAATGAGTGTCTAGCATGTTTGAGGAGTTGGGTCCAATCTCCGAGAGAGATAGAGAGACAGAGAGATAGAGAGAGAGAGAGAGAGAGAGAGAGAGAGAATATGAACTTGCTTTCCAGTCCTTTATGTTAACATTCCACTCATCTATCTCCTCTCTTTGTGTATCTCATAAGCATTACAAACTCACTCAGCCTGGCTAATTGTGAATTATTTGCCCTTCTACAATCCCACCTGCTTAAATATGCAGTTATGCAAAGACAGTTTTCTAGGACTTGCTTGTCCTTAAGTGTTAGCTATCTTACTAGAAGATATGATGATCCACTACTTACCCCTGAAATCAAGGACTGTGCTGTACCAAGTCTTTCCAGCAGATTCTCTCAGATGCACTGTTGCCACCTCAGCGAAATCCCACCTGATCTCAGCTGACTCCAAAGTAACATTCCACATGTACTCTTGACCCTCTTTCAATCTAGGCTTCACAACTCAGAAATCTTTCAAAAATTAAATCTCCTTGAAACCATTAATTTTAGAATCAAGTTAAAAAAATTTAACAAGCCGGGCATGGTGGCGCATGCTTGTAATCCCAGTACTTTGGGAGGCGGAGACCGGAGGATCCGGGTTCGCAGCCAGCCTCAGCTCTCTCTCTCTCTCTCTCCCTGTCTCTCTCTCTCTCTCTCTCTCTCTCTCTCTCTCTCTCTCTCTCCTT
>PVJS01054939.1:0-12802 GCA_004027185.1 Glis glis | reverse complement strand
CTCTCTCTCCCTGTCTGTCTGTCTGTCTCTCTCTCCTTAGTGAGGCCCTCCGCAACTTCATGAGACCCGGTTTCAAAATAAAAAGTATAAAAAACAGGGCCGGGGGCGTAGCGCGGAGGTAGAACGCCTCTGGGTTCAATCCCCGGTACCGCAAACACACACACACACACACACACACACACACACACACACACACACCAAACAAAACAAAACAAAAACTGGGAAACCAGACAAAATGCATGAAGCAATGGGTTGAAGACACTGGAGAATAGGCAATGTGGGATTGTGATTCTGACAGAAGGGAAATAAATGAGGTGAGCCCACAATTGCCCCAGTTCTCTGCTAGAGGAAATTTCTAGGTTGCAGTATAAGAAAGGAAATCCCAAAGAGAACAAGGCAGTCTCACTAAGTTGAAGAGATAGAGATTGAAGTGTGAGGAGTCCAAGGCAGCTAGAATTTCTCTCAGAAGGGAAGAGGCTAAGCCAGGCACAGTGGTGCATGCCTATAATCCCAATACTAGGAAGGCTGAGACAGGAGGATTACAAGTTCAAGGCCAGCCTCAGTAACCTAGCTAGACCCTCAACAACTTAGACCCTGTTCCAAAATAAAAAATAAAAAAAAGAGATGGAGGTGCAGCTCAGTGGTAGAATGAACCTGTGTTTAATTCCCAGAACCACTACCACTGCCACCAAAAAAGGACTACAAAGAACACAGAATTACATAGAGTTCTGAAATCATCAGCTGAGTAATTATCTGACCATGTGTGAGAGAAAACTTCCTGAGGCCGCAAAAAGAAATCCAAGAAACCAGTACACCAGCCAATGTGAGGCATGCAAAAGAGCAAGAAAATAATACCTAATCTGGGGAGGGGGGAATTAATCAGTAGAAATAAAGCAAAAATGACAGGTAGTTGAATTAGCAGGCAAGAATATTTTAAAGGCTATTGTAAATATGCTCTGTATATTCAAGAAGTTAGAGACCAGGAGAGGAATGAACAACATAACAAACATCCAGGGAACACATGCAAATAATAATATCATCTCTGAAATGGATAATACAATGAATGAGATTATTGAGAACTTAAACACTATAGAATAAAAGATTAGTGAACTTGAGAGAAAACAATAGAAACTGTCCTAAGTGAACAGCACAGAGAGAAAAAGACTGAAAGAAAGAGATAAACACAGCATCGGTGACATAGAGGAACAATATCAATATGTGAAACTGGAGTCCCAGTGACCCAGAAACACCACAATATACCATGGATATAAAGACACAGGTAGGTGAGCCAGGCGTGGTGGCGCACGCTTGTAATCCCAGTACTTTGGGAGACGGAGACCGGAGGATCCGGGTTCGAGGCCAGCCTCAGCTCTCTCTCTCTCTCTCTCTACCTAGTGAGGCCCTCCGCAACTTCGTGAGGCCCGGTTTCAAAATAAAGTATAAAAAATAGGGCCGGGGTATAGCGCGGAGGTAGAACGCCCCCGCGTTCAATCCCGGTACCGCAAAAAAAAAAAAAAAAAAAAAAAAAAAAAAAAAAAAAAAAAAAAAAAAAAAAAAAAAAAAAAAAAAAAAAAAAAAAAAAAAAAAGAAAAAAAAAAAAAAAAAAAAAAAAAAAAGCCACAGGTAGGTTACAAGGGAAAGGATGAAAAAGATATATCATGAAAACACTAATATTTTCAGACAAAGTACATTTCAGAGCAAGGAATACTACCTGAGACAAAGAGGGACATTGGTAATGATAAATGGATATGTAGCAAATAACAGAGATTCTAATACATGAAGAAAAATTCATAGAAATGAAAAAAGAAGATAAATATGAAATTATAGTTATGGACTTGAACATTCCTTTGTCATTAATTTATAGAACAGGTAGAGAAGAAGGAGGAGGAGGAGGAGGAGGAGGAGGAGGAGGAGGAGGAGGCAATGACAGTAAGGACATAGGAGATTAAATACTATCAACTTACTTGATCTCATTAATATTTACAGAACATACCACACAGCAGCAAAAGACACATTCTTTTCTTTTTTTCATTTTGCACTTTTATTGGTGCACATAGGCTAGGTCGTGATGATAGTCATGTGTCAGAGGTGAGAGAGAGGTGGATGTAGAATGGCTAAGTTTCTGACTCACGTAACTGGATGAATGGTGGTGCCAATCACTGGGATGGGGCACTGGAAGGGGACCAGTGTGGCAGAGGAGGTCATGTCTGGTAGCATTTGACCTGTGTAATTTGAGATGGCTTGAAACATCCAAAAGACAACATCAATTAAGTGAGAGAGCCTTAACTCAAATGAGTTAATAAAAAAAGTGTGTGTGTGTGGTGGTGGGTTTAATGGCTCACAAAATGCAAATTAAAAAAATCATGGAGGTAGGTCATTGGACCCAGCTGAACAGTTGAAATAATGTGGCTCGTTTGCTCTCCTCATAGCTCAGAAAAAGTAATATTAGTCTATTCAAATGAAAAATAAAATACTATTTTATTTTAAAATGAACAAACAACAACAAAATCTATAACCTCAAATATGCCCCAAAATCAAACTGAAAAGAAAGATGGATGGGCTGAATGACCTTCAAGATCCCATCCAGCCCTAAGATTCTGTTATTATTATGAAAGTTTTGAAATTTCCAGAATATTGGTTTATTTCCATTCAAATAAATTTGTTTCATTTCTTCTTTTAAACTTTTATTGGTGCATTATAATTATACATCATAGTGAGGTTTAAAGTCATACAAACAAGCAAGCACACAGGTCTTGGTGTGTTTCCCTTCAGGTCCCATCCTGCTACCCACCCTTCCTGTGCATAATCGTGAGATTGGCAGTGACACCTTCATACATGGGCACGGCATAATTTCAACTGTTTCCTTCATCAGTTCTTTCTTTTCCCCTCCTCACCACCCTCCCCCTATCCTCTTCCACTCTTCTACTGGTCACTCTCCTCAATTATCTAAAGTCCTTTTAGATTTCATTTCTTAATAACAATACTACTAGTAGTAGTTATAGTAGTAGTAGTATGTCAAGCAAGCAATATCAGTTTTTCTTACAAAATATGAAAGAGGCAGTGATGACATGTGGGATAAAAGCATAAGATTTGAGGGCAGAGTCCTGTGTTCAGATTCCATCAAACATTAATCAGTTGTGTGAACATACACAATAGATTTCACTTTTCTGAGCATCAGTTTTGTAGTTTTCAAAATGAGAAAAATAAAAGTGTTTATATATAATTTTTATGAAGATTTAAAGGAGTTCTTGAATATTTTTAAAAAGGGGATGTCAATAGGTAGCGTATATGAGACTGGAATTTGGAGGGAAAGTCTGTGTGTGGGATATAAATTTATGGGTCACATGCATATCAATAATCACTGAAGCCACACTATGGATGACACTGCCTTGGGGAAAGCACATAGACATGAGGGAACAAAGCCTAGGACTGAGCACTGACTCCTTACTTAGACTTCCCAGGCACATTAGAGTAGCAAATATCATGACGAGATTTGAAACCATGAGGATTGTCTAGGTGGAGCAGAAAGGAAAGGGCATGTTGGCAGTGAATAGCAGGAGAGGCTGAACCAACGTGGAATGTTATGGGAAAGGTGAGCCACTCAGGGATGCTGGAGGGTGATACATGCTCAGGCTGACATGGGGATGCTGAATTGTCTTCCAAGGAGTTTAGACTTTTCTGTAAGCAATCCATGAGTTTTATCACCAAAGTAGCAGAGTTAAAACTTGCCCGACAATATGAAGGTCAACCTAGAAAGGGAAGAATGTGGAGGCAAAAAAAGAACCAATCAGGAGGCTACTACAACAATCTAACCTCAAGGAGGTTAGAGCCCCTCCAGGCAGCGGCAGGGGAAATAGGTGTGAGCATGATGTGGTGATGGTGTAAATGTGAAGGAGAGAGGCATTAAGAGGGAATTCCAGCCTCTAGACAGCCAGCCCACAAGAGGTGCACACATCCTACAGTAAGTATCACTTGTGAACAAGTTGCCAAGAGAATTATAGCAGAACCATTGACTCTAATTACACGAGGCCACCCTCTGCCCTGGAAGTTTAGTTGTGAGAAGGTCACATTCTGTGGTCCCATCAGGTGCATTTTGCCTGGATGGTGATACCATTAACCAAAACAGGGAATACCAAACAGTACGGTGCACACCTGTAAATATGACACACTTTCAGCAGCACAAGGTCTGTTGTCTGCTCTATTAAGGATATTGCCACTAAGAGAGATAGGAGGAGTAACCAAGATTCTAGAAGCAAGCAAAAGAAGAAACTGCCCTGGGGGCACTGAGAGCAGTTGCACAGCTGGGTGTGCAACCACCCAGAACAGTGCCTCTCCTGGGAGGATTGAGCCATAGGCCTGGAAGGGCACTTAAAAAGTGTCCTTTGGTTGGAGACCTGAAACCAACAAGCAAAGAAGACTTGCCCATGTCTGACATTGATGGGTGATGGGAGTGGGATGGCAAAGATACATTAGGAGGCTGTAAAATATATGGCCCTAGTACTGTCCTCTGCACCCACGCTTCCTCTTTTCTGCCACTACAGAAAGAACCATGAGAAATTTCACAAGTCAAGGGATTTCACATTTATGCAGACCTTAAGACTTCCTAAATTTTGCCTGGCTGGTGGCAAATGCATAGCACAATCAGATGTGTGGAAAACAGCACAGAAGTCAGATGTCCTCCCCCTGCGGCCTCTGATCTCTGCATCTGCCCACCCCGTTCATTATCACTGCATCAATTTGGTTGCAGAACACAGCACCTCTTTCAGTTCTGCTGCCTGCCACCAAATCTAATCATACAAAAGGGTTACTGAGCAATGACGATTTAGGTGAAGGTTCTGTGTGTCCTGGGAAGAGGGAAGGTCAGAAAGGCTAGTTATATCACATAACCTGAAGAAAACAAGGTAAAAATTTGCATTCTGCTTTTGTGCTTTCAAAATTTCTTCGATTTTCCTTTCTCAGGTGGTCTCCCTCTCTGGGTCTCCCAGCCCCCACTGCTTACTCTTCTCTCCTAGATTCTTGACCTTCAACCCCCTACTTTAGATTTTTTTCTTCCCTTTCTTATGCAAGCAATTTAGCTCCTTCCCCAAATCCAACTCCCAAACCTACACACCAAAATGCATCTCAGATCCACAAAACAAGGTTCCCTTTGGTTAGCAAAAGCCACCCTCTAAGGAAGCAGTTGGGTTTCAAATAGTAAAAGATTTGTTGCTATTTCATATAAATATGGTGATTTCCCAAAGTAAAATGATATTAGCCATTTTACCCCAAGGAGCACCTAATAGAATTATTAATAACATTCAATAAAGAAGAAAGCTAAAGCCCAGAAGTATTAAATATAGAGCGTGGATAAAGCCACAAATGGAGAGGTGGCCCAGGACGGAAGCCTAGTGATAACACCAGTGCCATGGTCTTTACCACACTGCTATTTATTTCAAAGAACAAGTTTCTGGAAAATATTTAGTTTTAAGCCATAAACTACTCAACCTAAAAAACAGCCAGGGTATAACAATGTAAAATGAGCCAGAGTTGAACAAAACAAAACTAACTACAGTGCACAGGTTTTTTTGATCTTGCCCATTTGCTGTTTCCCCATTTCTTAACATTTCCATGTCTCCTGCTTCTTTGTGCTTTCAAATAGGTGAGATTTCCTTTGAAATTTAAAAATTGAATTCTTGACTATCAGAAAAAAAGTTGAGAGGATTATTAGGTAGTTTAATTCTTGATTGGCTTGATTTTATTTGTGTGTGTGTGTGTTACTGGGTATTGAACATAGGGGGCGTTCTACCTCCAACCCGCACCCCCAGACCTATTTTATTTTTATTTTGAAACAGTGTCTCACTAAATTCCTGAGGACCTCACTAAGTTGCTAAGACTTTAGGCCTTGAACCTGCAATCCTCTTGTCTCAGCTTCCTAACTATCGGGATTACAGGTGTTCACCACCACGACCAGCTTGATTGGCTTGATTTTATTATAAAAAATTGTGTGCATATATGTGTGTATGTTTTTACTATGTCCCTTCCTTCCTCTCTCATTCCCTCCTTTCTTTGTCTCTTTTCCCCCACGTTTTGTTATTTTATTGTGTATTTTTAAATGTCTGCTTTTGCCTTTCAACTTGAATGTCAACTTGACTTAGTATAGTCTCACTGGGTCCCTACAGAAACCTGTAGATGCTGCTCATCTGTCTTCTGTAGAGAAGTAGGAGGCCAGCCCCATCTTTCTTCCTTGTAGGTGGCTAGCTTTTTATGCTTGGATGCCTCAGAAAAGCTTTCTTTATCTCCAAAGTTAAACACATTAATCAATGTCTATTGTTTTATATCAAACATATTCCAGGTATGTAGTATATTTTTTCAATGATAGATTGTGTTCCTCTTCACTTTGGGGAAAATTTCCTTCATTATGTTTCTCAATATTTTTATCTTCTATTGTTGAGTATGCTATTTCAGAGACAACAATTATATCTTGTATCATTGGGATCTGAATACCTTATTTGGTCTCTAATTGTTTTAATTTCTTTGCAATTTTTTACTGTGTTCATAGTGATTATTTTAAGCCTTTCTTCAATGCCACTAACTCTTCAGCTGTGTCTAGGCTGTTCTTTGGTTTCTAATTCATTTGTCAATCTGTAATAATTTTATTTTGGTTCTGACTGATTTCCTTAGCCTTGCAATTTCTTTCTTCTGACTCTGTTGTTGTAGCATTTTGTCTCTGAGCTCTTAGTCTATTGATATCATATTTTTATTATTTTCCTTTAGTACAGGGCAGTCCTGGGGAGTTGTCATCTGCCTTTTGGATTTTGTTTTCTTCCAGACTGTTTTCTTTTCATTTATTTATTTATTTACTTATTAACCCACTTACATTATTTACTTATTTTTTATTTGCTTGATATACAGCTGTCTTCTCTTGATTATAAGCTCTTTTTATCGATGAATAATAATTGTACAGAATAGTGGGTTTTGTTGTGACATATTTGAACATACATATAACATAATTTGATCAACTTCACTCCCCAATTCCTCCCCTTCCCTCCTCTCCTGCCCCCCATCCTCTACCTCTACCCTAATAGTCTCCCTTCTGCTCAAACTGTTTGTGTCATTCCAGGAATGACACAAACTATAATAAATGATGGCAAGGATATGGGGAAACAGGAATTCATACGCTGTTGGTGGGACTGAAAACTTGTTCAGCTGCTATGGAGATCAGTGTGGAGGGTTCTCAGAAGATTGGGAATGGAATCACCATATGACCCAGCTGTTGAGGGCCGTCTTAGGACCACACATTGAGATTAACATCTTGGACCAACTCAGCTGTGTGCACAGTGCCTGGTTGAGTGGAATCTGTCTGCAAGCGGACAAATTCCCTGGGACCTGATGGGATTGATAGCGTGTGGACTTTGATGTCCTCTCTACTTACTAGTAATGTTTAACTCCTCCTTCCTCTCAATTGTTTTATGACCCCACCTTGCTGCCTCTCTTTATCTGGACCTGTGATACTCGCTGGTTTCTGTGTTTAGTTGTTTTTATGATGCTTTGTCTAAACTTTCAATAAAGGCAGGGCACTGGATGCTGGAGGCAGGAGATTTTTGAGTTGCCTCCTCTCCAGCTGACCCCGATATTAAAATCTTGGACCCAGAGTCGTTCATGTGAGGGACTTCAGCAAGCAGCAACCATGGCACCGGTCCATCATACCCAGAAATACCACTCCTGAGCATCTTTCCAAAGGAAGTCAGAATGTTATAGTGATACGTGTATATCCATATTCATAGCAGCACAATTCACAATAGCCAAATTATGGAACCAGTCTAGGTGTCCATCAACAGATGAGTGGCTCACAAAATTCTGGTATATATACACAATGGAATTTTCCTCATCCATAAAGAAGAACAAAATTATGCCATTTTCAGGAAAATGGATGGAACTTGAGAATATTATACTAAGCAAGATTAGCCAGTCTCAAAAAGTGAATAGTTGTATGTTTTGTTTCATATGTGGAAGCTAGACAGAAATTGGGACACAAGGATTAACATCATATAGAGAAGCAGAGACTCTGATGGAGTGATGGAAGGGGTGAAGGGGAGGGAGGAGGGGCATGGAGATGAAAAGAAGGTAGCAGTTGAAATAATGCAATGTATGCATATTAAACTACCAATGCTAATCTCAAAGACATGTACAGGAAAGGGGAGGGAAGGGGATGAGGCCTTGAAGGAAATGCTCTATGAGATGTGTACATGTATATTCCTATCATTCCTTGTAATGGTCAGGGTTCACGAGACTAACAGAATTCACAGAATGAGTATATGGAAAAAGGGATTTATCAGATCAGCTTACAATGTAGTCCCGAGTTCTGACTGCACGTGGAGAGTCAGAGGAACCAGTAGCTGGTCGAGTGGTCTAAGAGCTCTTCGGAGAAATGATGGTGAAGTTTCAGTTCGAAGGGCTGGAGGCCGATGATCTCAAACGAGAGCAGAAGATCAAGAAGCTCTTTAGAGAAATGGCGAAGTTGGAGGCCGACGATCTCAGACGAGAGCAGATGCGTTTTCTTTGGAAAGAGTCGTGCATCCCTCTACGCGGCTTTCTCCTTTTTTTTATCTAAGTCCTGCACCTATCAGAACCCTGCTGCCTACATTTAGGGCAGGACTTTCTGTTTAATCTGCTGTTACACACCCAAAGTCACGTGATCTTGGGTGTGTCATGATCCGGTCAAGTTGACAAATTATATTAACTATCACATTCCTCAATATGATGTCTAATTACAATGCACCAATGAAAGAAAAAATAAAAAGGAACAAAATGTTAATATATGCTTCAACATGAATGCATCTCAAAAGCTTCATTAAGGGAAGAAGATAGGCATGAAAGGCCACATACTATATGATTCCATTTATATGAAATATCCATCCCAGGAAACTCATGGCTGGCTGTATCTAGAAGAAGCTCTGGGACTTCTGGGGACATGCATCCCATTCATGTTGCAGTATGAATGAACTGCTGAGCTAATGGCAGGAGCAGGAGACAGAGAGTAGCTTAGTGGTTGCTCAAGGGGTAAAATGGGGAGTGACTGCAGATGGGCACAAGGTTTGCCTCTGGGATGATGGAAATGTTCTAAAATTTGCTTGTAGTAATGGCTGCAAATCTCTGTAAACTTGCTAAGAATTACTGAACTGTACACATTGTGTGTGTGTGTGTGTGTGTGTGTGTGTGTATGTGTGTTTGGTACTGGGGATTGAACCCAGGGGCATTCTACCTCCGAGCTACACCCCCAGCCCTATTTTTAATTCTTTATTTTGAAACAGGGTCTCACTAAGTTGCGGAGGGCCTCACTAAGTAGCTGAGGCTGGCCACGAACCCGGATTCTCCGGTCTCAGCCTCCCAAGTACTGGGATTACAAGCATGCACCACCACTCCTGGCTTGAATTGTACACATTTAAAGGATCAATGGAAGCAGTACATACATCCTCAACTGGCTGGCACAGGAGACTGACTGTGCAGAACCAGGGACGGTATAGGAGACTCAGAGATGAATGTGCTTGTTTTCTGCTTGCAAAGAACTCACACCTTAAGGGTCATTAAGGACAATTTCACTGAGGGATTTTTATTTTTTTATTTTTTATTTTCTGGTTCCAGATAGTGAATTAGATGAATTAAATAAGACATTTAAGTTCTCATGACTTCAAATGTTCAATATACACCCCACTGGTATTTATTCTCCTATTGAAAAGTTCATGATATTTTTTACTTCCCATGTAAAAAAATTCTCATAGCATGACTGGCTTCTCATCTGATCATTTTTCCTCAGAGTGTCTTTTAAACCCAGTTTGTGGCACATACCTGTCATCCCAGTACTTGGGAAGCTAGGACAGGAGGATTGCATGTTCGAGGTCAGCCTCAGCAATTTAGCGAGACTCTCAGCAACTTAGTGAGAGCCTGTTTCAAAGTAAAAAATAAAAAGGGTTGGGGGTGTAGTTCAGTGGTAGAATTTACCTGGGTTTAATCCCTAGTACCCCCCCCCCACAAACATAGAATGTCTTTTGTTTTCTAATAATCACACCCAGACCTCTCAAATATACTCTTAAATGAATCTTGCTTCTGCCATCAGCTCAGCAGTTCCTTCAATCTATACAATGAATGGAATGACTGGGCGTGGCAGCACACGCCTGTAATCCCAGGACTTGGGAGGCTGAAACAGGAGGATCACAGGTTGGAGGCCAGACTTAGCAACTTAGTGAAGTCCTGTTTCAAAATTTAAAAAAAGAGCTGGGGGTGTAGCTCAGAGGTAGAATGCCTCTGGGTTCAATCTCCAGTACAAAAAAAAAAAAAAAAAAGAAAGAGAGAGAGAGAGAAGGAAGGAAGGAAGGAAGGAAGGAAGGAAGGAAATTAAATGAATGGAATAGAGCCGGGTGTGGCAGGACATATCTATAACCCCAGTACTTGGAAGACTGAGACAGGAGGATTATAGGTTTGAGTCCAGCCTCAGCAATTTTGGGAGACACTGTTTCAAAACAAAATAAATAATAAAAAGGGCTAGGGTTGTAGCTCAGAGGTAGAATTCCCCTGGGTTCAATCCCCACTACCAGGGGGAAAAAAAGAATGGAATGGGTATTACCAGATGTACCATAGCTTCCTCTAGACACAGCCATCTATGAGTCTA
Source organism: Glis glis (assembly GCA_004027185.1). Lineage (NCBI taxonomy): Eukaryota > Metazoa > Chordata > Mammalia > Rodentia > Gliridae > Glis > Glis glis. The sequence continues at coordinate 2,157 of PVJS01054939.1, read as the reverse complement.
AGTTTGTTTATCATTTGCCTTGCAGTCTGAGGACATCTAGAATTTGGGGACACACCATAATTAGTTTAAATTAGATTAAATAATTAGATTTAAAAAACCATGGCCTGTGCAGTGCTCAGAGACGGGAAAAAGAAAACCAGGAGAGAGACAGGAAGCAATGGCCAGAGAAGAGAGAATCGATGGTGCTGAACCCCTGCGTGGAGAATTAGCGTGTGGCGACCTGAGGAGCTATGGAGGGGAGCAAGCCAGGCACAGCTCTCAGAGCACATTCCCAAGGCCCCTGCAGTCCAGCTCAATCTCCTGAAGTGTTGGAGACCAAACCACTCTGTGAGGAGTCATATTGCTATCCATTCATTCATTCCTCATGTATTCACCAAAAAACATCTCTGGAGCACTCCCACTGCAGGAGTAAGGATGCTCCGAAGAGCCCCAACTTGGCTTCGTGTTCTGCCTGACTGCTTGTGCAAACTCTGGTCTCATCTCAGGAGACGATGTGCTAAGAACACAATAATCTATGTGTAAAGATATTTCCTGTAGAGTATATAAAATAGAGAAAACTTGGTAACAATCTAAATACTCAGCCTAGGACTGGCTAAGTAACAATGACATTGCAGCTATTAAAAGGGTTGCCTGGAAGATGTAAATGAAACTGGTTACAGCGTTTATCTCTGAGGTCTAGAATTATGGGGGACTTTCTCTTTCTGCTCTACATGTTTTCTTCCTCTTATCATGTGTTACATTCATAAAAGAATAAAGATAGACTTTTGGTTTCTTTGTGTGACCCATGAAACTGAACACAATTGAGAGAGACTCTGCATGGCCAAGGCAGTTCTGACCCCAAGTCTCTGGGCTTTCAGGGCCTCCACGCATGGCAAGTTCCTCTCCATATCTTGCTTCAACCCAGTCCAGACTATCCCTGCTTATAAATTAATATGTAACCATGGTAACAACTGAGTGTTGGTGATAATGAGTAGTCTTTTTTTTTTTTGCGGTACCGGGGATTGAACCCAGGGGCATTTTACCTCCGAGCTACACCCCTGGCCCTATTTTTTATACTTTATTTTGAAACCAGGTCTCACAAAGTTGCGGAGGGCCTCACTAAGTAGCTGAGGCTGGCCGCGAACTCGGATCCTCTGGTCTCAGCCTCCCAAGTACTGGGATTACAAGCGTGCGCCACCACGCCCGGCATGAGTAGTCTTATTTAGAGGAATACACTTTTACTGTCAAGGTAGTGGTGTCTGCCTTCTTATCTATTTGCATCAATTATTTATTCCATTATTAAATGGAGCTTCCTCTTAAACTGTATTAGAAGCAGGATGATGACTGTCTTAAACAGAGCTTGAATATTAAGAATGGGAGGGGAAAGCAATCCTTCTAGATGATGTTAGAAGCTTTGAAAAATAGGTAGGTGAGAGGCTGATATCATCATGATAGCATTTCTTCTGGACTAGACTAAGATAAGTAAGATAAGTATCTTGATTTTGATGTGTGCGTGCGTGTGTGTGTGTGTGTGTGTGTGTGTGTGTATGTGTGTATGGTACTGGGGATTGAAGCCAGAGGTATTGTACCTCTGAGCTACACCCTCAGCCCTATTTTATCTTTTATTTTGAAATAGGGTCTCACTAGGTTGAGGGGGGGGGCGCTCTTTAAATTGCTGAGGCTGGCTGCGAACCTGAGATCCTCCTGTCTCAGCTTCCCAAGTACTGCCTGATTTCCAAGTATTTTGATTTTAAGGAACTATAAGTCAAGCTGTTTTCTTCATAAAAATAAAAATATCTTAATTTTTCCTGAAAACACATGCTTGTTACCAAAATTTAAAGAATGCAAAGGAATTAATTGTCCCCTCCCAACTCCTATTTATAATCCAGTACCCCCAGAGATAAGCACTATTAACCAGTTTGTTATATACACTTACAGATATTTTGTGCATATATATATATATATATATATATATATACATACATATATCATTTAAGCATATACATCTTGTGGGGTATGTGTGTAAATATTTAATTTTTTTTTTTTGCGGTACCGGGGATTGAACGTAGGGGCGTTCTACCTCCACGCTACGCCCCCGGCCCTATTTTTTGTGCTTTATTTTGAAACCGGGTCTCACGAAGTTGCGGAGGGCCTCACTAAGGAGAGAGAGAGAGAGAG
>PVJS01054938.1:0-12803 GCA_004027185.1 Glis glis | reverse complement strand
TCTCTCTCTCTCTCTACTAGTGAGGCCCTCCGCAACTTCGTGAGACCCGGTTTCAAAATAAAGTATAAAAAAATAGGGCCGGGGGTGTAGCGCGGAGGTAGAACGCCCCTGCGTTCAATCCCCGGTACCGCAAAAAAAAAAAAAAGTACAAAGGGCTGGGCGTGGTGGCGCACGCTTGTAATCCCAGTACTTGGGAGGCGGAGACTGGAAGATCTGGGTTCTAGGCCAGCCTCAGCTACTTAGTGAGGCCCTCTGCAACTTAGTGAGACCCGGCTTCAAAATAAAGTATAAAAAATAGGGCCGGGGGTGTAGCTCGGAGGTAAAATGCTCCTAGGTTCAATCCCCGGTACCGCAAAAAAACAAAAAAAGAAAATACAAAGGGAGCCGGGCGTTTGTGGTGCACTCTTCTAATCCCAGTATTTGGGAGGTTGAGACAGGAGTATTATAGGTTCGTGGCTAGCCTCAGCAACTTAGCGAGGCGTTTGGCAACTTAGTGAGACCCTGTGTCAAAATAAAAATAAAAGAGGGCTGGAGGTGTCTCTCAGAGGTAGAATGCCCCTGAGTTCAATCCCAAGTATCGCACACACACCAAAAAAAAAAATAAAGTACAAAGGGGAGCTGCTGAAGGTGCTGCTTGGTGGTAGAGAGCTTGCATAGCATGCACAAGCCCCAGGGTCTTTCCACAACACTGCACACACACACAAAAAAAGTAGGAAGGTCTAAAGTCAATGATCTACATTTCCCCCTTAAGAAACTAGAAAAAAAAATAGGACAAATTAAACTCAAGGTAAGCTGGAATTAGGAAATAATAAAGATAGAACAGAAATCACTGAAAATGAAAACAAAAAAACAGTAGAGAAAATCAGTAAAGCCAGCCAGGCATGGTGGCACACACCTGTAATCCCAATACTTGGGAGACTGAGACAGGAGGATGTCAGGTTCTAAGACACCCTCAGCAATTTAGCAAGGCTCTCAGCAACTTAGCGAGAACCTGTCTCCAAATAAAAAATAAAATATGACTGGAGGTGTAGGTTGGAGGTAGAATGCCCCTGGGTTCAATTCCCAGTACCAAAAAATGGATAAAACTCTAGCCAGAATGATTAAATAAAAGAGAGAGAAAAGAATTACAAATAAGTGACACGAACATCAAAGAGATAACAGGGCTAGAGGTGAGGGTAAGGATTAGCTGCAAATGGGTTTAAGAGAATGTAAGGGGATAATGGAAATTGGGGGAATTTAGAACTAGATGTGTTGGTGGTTTCATGACTATAAATTTACTGTAAATCATTTAATTGCATACTCACCAAGGGTGAATTTTATGGTGTGTAAATTATACCTCCATAAAGCTGTAAAAAAACAGGCTAAGGAATTATCAGGAACCACTCTATGCTTGTGACTTTGACAACTTAGATGAAATGGCAACATTCCATGCAAGACATAAAGGACCAAATCTTACTCAAGAAGAACTAGATAGGGGCTGGGGATATAGCTCAGCAGTAGAGCACTTGCCTAGCATGCACAAGGCCCTGAGTTAAATCCCCAGTACCACAAAAAAACAAAACAAGCACACACATACAAAGAAGTAGATAATCTGATTGACTTTATAGCTACTAAAGAAACTGAATTTTTAGCCTAAATTTTTTCCACAAAGAAACCTCCAGGGTAAACATTTAAGGGGAAAAGATTGCCAATTCTACAAAGACTATTTCAGAAAACAGAAGAGAAGGAAGCACTGCCCAACTCATTCCATGTGGCCACTGTACCCCAATAAAAAACACAGACCAAGACAGTATGAGAAAACCATAGACTAATATTCCTTATGAGCATAGGAACACAGAATTTTAACAGAATTTTAGCATGTTCAATCCAACAACTTATAAAAATAATATATCATGATCATGTGGAATTTATTTCAGGAAGGCAAGATTGGTTTAACTTAAAGCCCGATCACTATAATTTATATATTAACATAGTAAAAAAGAAAAGTCATATGATCACAATAGATGCTAAAAAAATAGTTATAAATTTAAATTCATTCTTAAAACTCCAAGCAGAGGTGACTTCAGCAAAAACTACAAATACAGGACCTTTCAAAATGATATCTTTTGCTGGGTGTGGTGGCACATGCTTGTATTTCTAGTACTTGGGAGGCTGAGACAGGAGGATTGCAGGTTTGTGGCCAGCCTCAGCAACTTAGTGAGACCCTATTTCAAAATAAAAATAAAATAGGGCTGGGGGTGTAGCTCAGAGGTAGAATGTTCCTGAGTTCAATCCCCAGTACTATTAAAAAAAAATGATATCTTTGTCAAAGCACTAAGAATATTGGCACAGGTGGTCAGAATCAACCTTTACAGAACTCTCAGTATTAGTCAATGTCTTGCCATAATCTTGGGACCATTTATTAAAAAAAAAAATGGATGAATCTCAGAACAGCTAATTTTGTGGTGTTTTATCCTACCCCTCTCCCCAGCTTTGCGGTAGCTTTGAAAACCAACAGCCCCATCACAGGGAAAACCAGCCGCCTGGCAGCCAATGAAGAGGAAAGAACAGGATTAGAGTCTTTCAAAGTCCCAAGCCCAGAGAATGTCCCGATGTGACCTGTCTGGTGGTTCCCTGGAAGACCCCACTTGCAAGGCTTTATTTGACCTGACTCAGGGTTCACACCGTGGAAACAGCACTTTTCCTGAGGTCATTTGTCAAAACGATCAGAATCAACTATTTAACATCACAGCTACCTGAGATGGAGGATAACAGTTGGGGCCAAGAAGAGGCTAACCAAAAAGGTTAAAAGGAAAAGCTGGAGAAGGAGATGTCCATGGGGGCGTTGAAAAGCTCGGACATATTCCTGAGAATCGAGGAGGCCGTGCACATGTGTAGGGTGTGTGAATGCCCGGGCTATGTCCATGCTCAGGAAAAACTCAAGAAGGCCTTAATTTCTCACGTCTGACTAACCTTCCATTTCTGTGCAAGCAGAAATTGAAGGCAAAGGCAGAGCTATAAATCGTAGTCTGAATTCTGGGCATTCCCCAACACATACACAGTCCCCTGGCAAACACTAGGAGACATCGATTCCCAGCATTTGAGGAAATCTCTGTGTGGCAGCTAAGCTAACCAAGCAGAGCCCTCACACTGGGTCCAATCCCCAATACAAATAAATAAATCTGAGGAAACAGGCAAAGAGAGATGAGGTGACATCCCCCAAAAGTGTTTGGAGACAAGCTCTTCCACCCCGAGTCACTCAGTGGTATGGCTGTAAGACACAGAACAAACCAAGGTGTCTTTTCTACTTTCACACACTCAATACAGCACAGAACACTTTTGACCAGATGTGTGTGGTATTTTCCACACACTCCAAGCAATTCTTTTCTCCTGCAAACACCAATTGGACACCCTATAATTCCAGTCTGACCCTTTCCACCAGGAGTTAGCATCAGATCCCACAGGGTAAGGGCTCAGTCCCACAAGGTTGCCCCCACTTCAGATGCAATTTGAAAACCCCAGGTTGTCTTACCTGCATTTCTGACCTATTGGCTGTAGGTCTGGGGTTCCTAAGACACCTGTCCTGGGGTTCAATTAATTTGCTAGGATAGCTCACAGGACTCAGGTAAACACATATACTGGATTATTATAAGAGATAAGACAAAGGATACAGATGAACAAGATGGAAGAGATGTGTAGCGCAAGGTATGGGAGAGGGTGTGCACCTTCCTCGCCCTCTCCATGCACCCCCGCCCCGCTCCAGGAACCTCCATGCGTTCAGCAACCTGGAAGCCCTCCAAACACTGTCCTTTAGATTTTTATGGAGGCTTCATTGACTGACTATATCATTGGCCATTGGTGATCAATTCAACCTTCATCCCCCCTCTCCCCTTCCCAGAGGTTGGCGGTGTGGCTTAAAGTTCCAACCCTCCAATCACGCCTTGGTTTTTCCAGTGACAGACCCTATCCTGAAGCTCAATCGCTGCCCCCATCCCCCAATATCAGTCATCTCATTAGCATACAAAATACTCTTATCACCCTGGAGATTCCAAGAGTTTTAGGAGCTATGTGCCAGGAAACAGCGACAGAGACCAAATATATATTTCTTATTATATCACAATATCACACAACCCAATTAAGAAATGGGCAGAAGATCTGAACAGATTTCACCAAAGAATATATACAGATGGCCAAGAAGCATAGGATAAGATGTTGAACATCATCTGATGAAATTTCAAGTTAAAACAAAATAAAACAAGATACCACTAAATGCCTATTACAAAGGCTAATTTGTTTTTAACTGACACCTTAATATTGGCGAAGATGTGGAGAAATAGGAACTCTCATTCATCAGTGGTAGAAATGTAAGATGGCACAAGCCACTTGGGAAGACAGTTTGGTGGTTTCTTATAAAAGTAAACAAAATTTTACCAAACAATGCAACAATCATACTCCTAGGTATTTACCCAATTTACTTGAAAACGTATGTTGGAGCCAGGCACACACCTATCAACTGCTACTCAGGAGGCTGAAGCAACAAGACAGTGAGTCCGAGGTCAGCCTGGGCAACATAGCAAGACCCCATCTCAAAAAAGAAAAAGAAACTTAGGTTCACACAAAAACCAACACACAAATACAGAGAACAGGTTTTTTCCTAATCAACAAAAATCTTGAAGCAACCAAAATGTCCTTCAACAGGTAAATGGATAAGCAAACTATGGTACATCTATACAATGAAATATTATTCAACAATAAAAAGAAATGAGCTATCAAGCCACAAGAAGATCTGAAGGAACTTTCCATACCTATTGTTAAGTGGAAGAACCCAGTCTAAAAAGACCACACACTGCAGGATTCCAATTATATGACATTGTGGAAAAAGCAAAATATAGAGATGGTGACGATTGCTTGCCAGGAGCCTGGGAGGAAGGGGTGGATGAATCGCTGCAGCACACAGAATTTTTAGGGAAATAAAGCTATTCTGTGTGATACCATAATAATGCAATGGTGGACACATGACATGTATTTGTCAAAACCCATAGAACTTTGCAGCACAAAGAGTGAACCTCAATATTTGTAATTTAAAAATATCTGGGAGCTGAGCATGGTGGCACATGCCTGTAATCCCAGTACTTGGGAGGCTGAGACAGGAGGATTGCAGGTTCAAGACCAGCCTCAGCAACTTAGCAAGAGTCTCAGCCACCTAGCAAGACCCTGTTTCAAAAACAAAAAAAGTGCTAGGGGTGTAGCTTGAAGGTAGGATGCCCCTGGGTTCAACCCCCAGTACCAATCATCATCATAATCATCATCATCATCATCATCATCATCATCATCATCATCTGGGAGGTAGAGGGATCCGGGGAAAGAATGAGGACGGTGACAAAAGCACCTAACTGAGGGGACAGGCAGAAAAAGGTGCTGTCATTAAGTAACTCTGGAAATAAGTGGTGTTTGTAAGACTAAAGGGAAAGCAAGTGTACATAAGCACTCCAGTGGATAAAATTCTTTCCCAAGGAGTTCAGGTTAGCAATCCTGATACTGCTCCCATGTGAACCATTAAGCAAATGGGTGGTAGACGGCGAGAGCCAGGTTTTTCACTGTGGGAGCGGGAATTTAGGAACAAACACAGGGAGGTGGCTAGAGTGGTGTGTGTATGTAGTGACGGATTACAGTTGGAGACATCAGTAAGAACTAATATGTAGCTTAATATGGTTACAGATGGCTCCACATAGAAATACTCATAGATGTGCATATACACATGGGTTAGTCTTCACAGATCTATTTCTTGGCTATCAGGTGAGGAGTTAGGCTCCGCCTCCTTGAGGGTAGAGTAATTTATAGGAATTGAGCACAACCACAGACAGCGGCATGGGTGACAAGATAGTGTGGGCCTCAGCAGGGAGAGCCCCGTGACCTGAACACATGCTGGCGGGTCAGGAGGGGGGTTAGGTGGGGAGTGTGCAGGAGTGCTGAGAAGGAGCTGGCGTGAGAAGGAAGGTGGAGAGCATTGGGTGTCAAGCCTCAAGCACCTCAGAAGTGGGGTCTGGACCCACTGCTGACCCCCTGAGCCAGGGAGGAGGAGGAAAAGGAGAGGTGGGACACAGAAGACTGGGTGGGTCCTGTCATGGGACACGGGTGAGCCACGAAGTACATAGCACACGGATGTACAAAGCTCTGGCCCAGGAGCCACACATTTGGCTATGCCACTGCCAGTTATGGGGCACTGAGAGACTCCCTACTTCACATGGTGCTCAGGGAAAACAAATGCGATCATGTATCTGCATCATGTTAGCAAGACGACAAGTGCTAGACCAGCGGTTCTCAAAGCGTGGCCCAAGGAAACCGGGAGGTCCCTGAGGCCCTTGAAGGGGGTCTGCTTGATCCCCCCCTTTTCAAGTAGTAACAACATCTGCAGAGCCCAGAATTTCTTTCAAATATTGCTTCCAAGCTGGGTGGTGGCGCACGCTTGTAATCCCAGTACTTGGGAGGCTGAGACAGGAGGATCGCAGGTTCGTGGCCAGCCTCAGTTACTTAGCGAGGCCTTCCACAACTTAGCGAGACCCTGTTTCAAAATAAAAGAATAAAAAATAGGGCTGGGGGTGTAGCTCAGAGGTAGAATGCCTCTGGGTTCAATCCCCAGTACTACACACACACACACACACACACAAATATATATATATATATATATATATATATATATTGCTTCCAAAACAGTTGATATGAGACTCCGATTGTACATTAGTAATTAAGCCAAAGAATTTTTCAGAAATATAAAACCAGCCAGGCATGGTGGCACATGCCTGTAATCCCAGTACTTGGGAAACTGAGACAGGAAGATGTGGGTTCAAATCCAGCCTCAGCAATTTAGCGAGACACTGTTTCCAAATAAAAAATAAAGTCAGTCTGGGGGTGTAGCTCAGGGTTGTAGAATGTCCACCGGTTCAATCCCCAGCAACACAAAAGTAAATAAATAATAATAAATAAATAAAACCATTACACTCTTACTTTAAAAAGGGGTGGGGGGCAGACTGTAGGTCAGTAGTAGAGCACTTGCCCAGCACTCACAAGGCCCTAGGAGCAATCCCTAGCACCAAAAGGAAAAAAAAAATGAGAAAGAAAAAGAATTTTGTATAGTTTTTCTTTTCATTTGTGTTATAAAATTTAACGGGTTATTTCAAAATGAATAAATATTTTTAATTAATTTATTTTAATTTATTTATTTTTTGGTACTAAGGGTGGAACCCAGGGGCATTCTACCTCCGGACTACACCCCCAGCCCTGTTTTTTTTAATTCTTTATTTTCAAACAGGGTCTCACGAAGTTGTGGAGGGCCTCACTAAGTAGCTGAGGCTGGCAGCGAACCCAGATCCTCCGGTCTCAGCCTCCCAAGTACTGGGATTACAAGCGTGCGCCACCACACCCGGCTGAATAAATATTTTTAAAGTTTTATTCCTAATATCGTAAAAATCAAGATAAACGCAAAAGCTCTTTGGGACCCTCGATAATTTTTAGGCGAGCAAGGGGTGTGCTTCAGCGATTCATCCACCCCTTCCTCCCAGGCTCCTGGCAGGCAATCACGTCGCCATCTCTCTATTTCGCCTTCTCCAGAATGTCATATAATTGGAATCCTACATATGTGGTCTTCTAGACCGGAGACCAACGTCTGGGAACCGCTGTGCTAAGCAAAGAGGAGGAGGAGGTTGTCACTCATCGGACCGCCCCTCGGAGGCGCCTCCAGGCCCCCTGGGCACAGATCGCGTTCTGGGGTGACACTGGGCAGGTGGTTTGTTCACAGGGGCTCACAGGGTCCAGGCACTCGCCCTCGGGCTTGCACCCATTTTCCGGGTCCATGCACCGGCCTCCCGGGCAGGCACCCGCAGCAGGCGACCTTGGCGAGGTCGAGCCCGCGCGGGGGGCGCACGATGCTCCTGCCTGGGCTCCCGCGGGGCTGCACCCGGACCCGGTCCGCGGAGAACCGGGTCGGCAGCGGGGACGGGGACCCGCACTCACAGCCTGGGCAGCGCCGCCGCCGCTCCACGCGCCGCCCTCCGCAGCAGACGTAGCGCCATCTTCCCGACGTGCGGGCCCGCCCCGTCCCCGGCTCTCCACGCCCCTTCTCCTCTTAACCACGCCCCTGGCCCTGTTCTCCACGCCCCTTCTCCTCTTAACCACGCCCCTAGCCCTGTTCTCCACGCCCCTTCTCCTCTTAGCCACGCCCCGTCCCCAGGTCTACACGCCCCGTCTCCACTGAGCCCCGCCCCATCCCCAGCTCTCCACGCCCTTCCATTAGCCACGCCCCTAGCCCTATTCTCCACGCCCCTTCTCCTCTTAGCCACGCCCCGAGCCCTGTTCTCCACGCCCGTCTCCAGGGAGCCCCGCCCCGCCCCCGGCTCTACAAGTCTGTTTAGCCCCGCCTATGACCACGCCCACACAACACTTAACCACGCCCTCCTCTGCGCGCCTGCCCCTCCCGGCGCTAGTCCCGACTGGCCTTAGTGGAGAAACCCAAGGTCACCCGCAGGTCCTGGCCGGGGCTGTGCTAGCTCTCAGGACATTCTCGGCCGCTCTCCGGAGGATCACAGCCGAGGACCCGCAGGGATGGCTCCTCCTGAGGTTTCTCTGGTCACCGAATCCAACTCCCCCTTTGCTTCTGGGGTTTTTGTTTTTGTTTTATTTTGTTTTTTGGTGCTGAGGATTGAACCCAGGGGCATTCTACCTCCGTGTTACATCCCCAGCCCTATTCTATTTTTTGTTTTGAAACAGGGTTTTGCTAGGTTGCTGAGAATCTCGCTACGTTGCTGAGGCTGGTCTCGAACCTGTGATCCTCCTGTCTCAGCTTCCTGAGTACTGGGATTACTACCGTGTGCCACCACACCCAGCAGCTTCTGGGTATTTTTAAGCGACTGTTGAGAGAGTTTGCATTTTCCCAGGCCAAATTTTCTAGGAATTTCTTTGTTGTTTCTATTGTTAAAATACTGCCTGTCATGGTTACTGAGCCCCAGCATGTGCATGCCTTGGTTAGCAATCTAGGAGTGGTCAAAGACAATGTGGAAAGGCTCCATTCTGGAACAGATCCTGTGTGCCAGTAATAGGGTCAGCGCAGCTGTTGACTGCTCTCTGGGAAGAGAAACATAGGCTGGGGAGACTGGTGGCTAGCACAGCCCTGCACTTTCCCTTCCGCCCTCATCCCACAGCTGGTGTTCACAGCAGCGGCTGGCCCTGCCCATCCTCCTCCTCACCCAGCCCAGCAGTGCCCCAAAGGCCCGCCCTTCCCCTTTCTACCCGTGACCTTTTCTTTATCTCCCAGCTCTGCATTTTTCTTTTATGAAGTTGTGGCTTCATTCCATTCATTCTCTGAATTTATACCTGAAAAGCTTTCTCAGAATTGTGGGAAGCTAAAATCATGCCCTTGGATGCAAAGAGCAACTGTTTAAACAAATAAAACCTGTGCGGCCAGTGTGGGTGCCAAGTTCTTTGAAAAGTTCAGGCAACTGGGAACATGGATGCTGCCTGTCTGCTGGACAGAAGTATTACTGCCTCCGATGCCAACAGGAGCAATTGCTGCACCCCCTCTGGGAATCTCCCACCAGTTCCCACACCCCACCCAGCCCAGGCCTCTCCCACCTCCCCTGAGGATCAATCCACTTTCTACCTTAGTCCCAGACAGTGTCCCTCCCCCCAAGCCATTACTGGAGCCTGAGGCAAAGGGAAAATACCAACAACCATCCTGTCTTTAATTAAAACTTCAATATTGTATTCATAGTGGAATTTTTCCATTATCTTCTTTTTTTATGCTGGGTGTTGAACCCAGTGGCATCCTCCTCTGAGCTAGACCCCCAGCCTTTCTTATTTTGAAACAGGGGCTCACTAAATTGCTGAGGCTGGTCCTGAACCACGATCCTCCTATCTCAACCTCCCAAGTACTGGGATTACAGGTGTGTGCCACCATGCCCAGCTCCATTACCTTGATTTTCAAAATATTGCATTGAAATATTATTTCTCTTAATGACTGAGGATTGTGGAGCCTGCCTCTTAATTTTTGCATCCAAGGCTGGTGCGTCACTGTTTCTCCCTAGTTCTGACCCCTTCTAACCACCATCACCCTCTGCCTGGGTTATTCCAAGGCCTCTCTGCTTTCCTTGCTCCATTCTTCACTCCTACAACCAACCCTTTTGCCATACAGCCTGGCTGATATTTATTTATTTACTTATTTACTTATTTATGTATTTGTAGTACTAGGCATTGGACCCAGGGGCTCACACACTGAGCTACAACCCCAACACTTTTTATTTTTATGTTTTTATTTTTTTTTTTTTTGCGGTACTGGAGATTGAATGCAGGGGCGTTCTACCTCTGCGCTACGCCCCCGGCCCTATTTTTTATACTTTATTTTTGAAACCGGGTCTCACGAAGTTGCAGAGGGCCTCACTAAGGAGAGAGAGAGAGAGAGAGAGAGAGAGAGACAGAGAGAGAGAGAGAGAGAGCTGAGGCTGGCCGCGAACCCGGATCCTCCGGTCTCCGCCTCCCAAAGTACTGGGATTACAAGCGTGCGCCACCACGCCCGGCGTATGTTTTTATTTCGAGACAGGTCTTACTAAGTTGTTGAGGCTGGCCTCGAACTTGCAATCCACTTGCTTCACACCTGCCAGGCTGATCTTTTAAAAGCATGACAGATGCAACTCCCAGAGAATTTATTAGCTGTGTGACTTTAGACAGTGACTTACCCTCTCCACGCTTCGGTTTCCTCATCCATAAAATGAGGCTATAAATACTCCTTGCCTGTGGGATTGTTATGAGGCTATATATACAGGAGAGGGAGCGAAGGGGGGGCTTAAAATCGAATCAAGGGCTCAGTGGTGTTACCTGTTTCTCATTACTGTTAGCACCACACTGGTTTCCTTCCTAAAGTGCCATGGCTTCCAGTGGGAAGCATGTAAAAAAAGCCCAAGTTCTTCACCACAACCCTAAGGCCTCGCATGGTCGGGCCCTGCAAGCCCCCCAGCCTTCCCTCTAGCCCCTCCTGTCTTCCTTCCATATTCTGTTTTGTTTCTGGTGCCGGGGATTGAACCCAGGGCCTGACACCTGCTAAGCACCAACTCTACCACTGGGCCACACCTGCAGCCCATATCTTTCTGTATTGTTTTTGTTTGTTTGCTTTGGGTGGTACTGGGGATTGAACCCAGGGGCATTCTACCTCTGAGCTACACCCCCAGTCCTATTTTTATTCTTTATTTTGAAACAAGGTCTCACTAAGTTGCCGAGGGCCTCACTAAGTAGCTGAGGCTGGCCGCGAACCTGGATCCTCCTGTCTCAGCCTCCCAAGTACTGGGATTACAAGCGTGCGCCACCACGCCCATCTCTTTGCGTGTGTTTTAAGTTCACTGTGCTCTCGCCCCCTCTGGGACCTTCACACATGCCGTTCCCTGTCTGCAGAAGGCTCATGGGTACACCTCCTCATCCCCCAGGACATTCGGCCTGTGTGCCACCCACTCGCAGGGGCCTGGAGGGTCCTCTTCCCCGGTCTGTTTCATGGTCACAGCAGCCTGATCATCTCACGATGTCTATTTGTGTGACTGTGGATTTACTTCCTGATTGCGGCCCATCCCCCAGTGGTTCTTAGTGGTGGGGTGGGCGTGGGATTCCTGCCCTTCTACCAGGTGGGCTTATGGGGTGCAGTATTGTCCTCTAGTGGGGACGGCTAGAGGTGAGCAGGGCAGTCTCACGGGGAAAAGGGTGCTGGTTACAGCTCTAGACCATAATCTGTTTGAGAACAGAGACTTTGCATGACTCGTCACTGCTGTGGCCCTAGCACCTGGCTCAGTGACTCATACCTAGCGGGTGTCTAATAAAAACAAGATAAAAATGTCCCGCCAGCCTCATTATAGTTCTGAGCACTGCCACAGGTATCTTTCTTAAAAGTGCCTGGGGCCTGACGTCGGTCCTGCCCTGACTTCTTTGCTATCAATCTCTCTCCGATTCTGCTGGAAGGAATCGCAGCTGTTTGTAGTTTTGTTGCGCTTCTCCATGACATTACTAATGCGTGGGTTTTAAGAACTGTCTTCTAATGCTAAATGTATTAAAATAAAGCTTTAGTCACTTTCTGTCTGTAGTGTGTGGATTTGGGGACCTATTTCCAGTTAGGATAAAGGGATCCAGAGTTCCTTCTTTGAGGCTAGTCAAAGCTGAAAAGAAAAAAAAGAGAAAGAAAAGTAATGAAACAGAGAAAAGCAGCTACTTGCCCCAGGGCATTGAGAGACGTATGCAATGTGCAAGGTGAATGATCTAGAAGATACATTAGCCTGTCGAGTTGGCAGTCTGGTGGCGTAAGAACCCAAGAACCTGGCAGGGGGTTGAGAAAAAAGAGGGGCATGTGGGGTTAGAAACATCACATGTCTAGAGTATAATGGGCTCGGGGTGGCAACAGAGGGGACCACCAACACTGGTCATTGTTGAAGCTGGGTGGTGGGCATGTCAGGGCCCAGGACACAATACCCCAAAGTACGGTGCCTTGGCGTGTGGAGTACTTTGAACCGAAGGAGAACGGAAGGGTCTCAGAAGCAATGCTTCTCTGACCTTGTCCTGTCCTCCTATCTCCTGGCCCTGTCCCCCTCCCAAAGTGATTCACAAAATCCAGAATTCCTCTTCCCCAGGGCAGCTCTTAGAAACTAGAACCCCTCTCCCCCAAAGCAAGCCATAAAACCTGCAAAGGTCACTCTCTCCCTTCTCCATTGAAAAGCCCTCATTCCAGAGGGGTCCTGCCCTATACCCAGGAGAAAAAGCAATGCTTCCCAGAGTGAGAAGAGCCTGCGCAGACAGGCATGGCT
>PVJS01054937.1:0-12803 GCA_004027185.1 Glis glis | reverse complement strand
CTTTGGTTAAGTTTATTCCTAGGTATTTGATTGGTTTTGAAGTTATTGTGAATGGAATTGTTTTCTGGATTTCTTTCTCAGTGGATTCATGGTTGGCATATATGAAAGCTACTGACTTTTTTAGGTTGATCTTGTATCCTGCTACTTTGCTGAATTTGTTAATCAGCTCTAGTAGACTTTTGGTTGAGTTCTTTGGGTCATCTAGGTATAGGATCATATCGTCTGCAAATAAAGATAATTTTAATTCTTCTTTTCCTATTTCAATTCCTTTGATATCCTTCTCTTGTCTTATTGCTCTGGCAAGAGTTTCAAGGACTATGTTGGAAAGGCGTAGCGATAGCGGGCATCCTTGTCTTGTTCCTGATTTTAAGGGGAATTCTGGCAATTTTTCCCCATTCAATATGATGTTGGCTTTGGGTTTCTTATATATTGACTTAATGGTGTTGAGGTATGTTCCTTCTATCCCGATTTTCTGTAGAGTTCTTAACATGAATGGGTATTGAATTTTGTCAAATGTTTTTTCTGCATCTATTGAAATGATCATGTGATTTTTGTTTTTAGTTCGGTTTATGTGGTGGATAATATGTATTGTTTTGCGTATGTTGAACCAGCCTTGCTTTCCAGGGATGAAACCAACTTGGTCATGGTGTACGATTCTCTCAATATGGTTTTGAATGCGCGTGGCTAGTAGTTTATTTAGAATTTTTGCGTCTATGTTCATTAATGATATTGGGCTGTAATTTTCTTTCCTTGAGGTATCTTTATTTGTCTTTGGTATTAATGTGATGTTGGCCTCGTAAAAAGAGTTTGGAAGAATTCCATCTCTTTCAATTTCACCTAATAGCTTGTGAAGTATTGGTTTTAGTTCGTCTGTAAAGGTTTTGTAAAATTCGGCTGGAAAACCATCTGGATCTGGGCTTTTCTTTGATGGAAGACTTTTTATTGCTGTTTCTATCTCTGTGCTTGTTATTGGTTGATTCAGTTTTTCTATATCCTCTTGGTTCAATTTAGGTAGGTTGTATGTGTCTAGAAATCTTTCGACCTCTTCCATGTTTTCCATTTTATTGGAATATAAGTTTTCAAAGTAGCTTCTTATGTTCCTCTGGATTTCTCCACTATCTGTGGTGATATCCCCTTTTTCATTTCTGATTTTGGTAATTTGCATTGATTCTCTCCTTCTTTTGGTTAGGTTAGCTAGTGGTTTGTCAATCTTGTTAATTTTCTCAAAGAACCAGCTTCTCGTTTTGTTGATTCTTTGTATTGTTTTTTTTATTTTCTATTTCATTAATTTTCCTATGATACTTCTACATTTATTTACTCTAGGAACACTAATAATCCTCATCATGCATTAATTTAGTATCTATTGAAAACTGATTAAACCCTCTTTTTCCTGAATAATAATCTTCTACTTATACCCAACTCCTAATGCTATAAATTCTCATTCACACTTAGCATAAATATAGTTATATTATTTGAATTTTGCCAAAGTAAAGAATTTATTTCTTGGTCACAGTATAATTAACCTGATTTGCAAAAGAAATTCTAGGAAAATATTTGACTCTGTCCAAGGCCAGTTATGAAGTGAAGCCTAGTCAGCAAGGACATCTGTTCCTCTTTCTTTCTTGTAATTTCTACAGACTTTGCTCTGTCATCATCAAAGTTCAAAAGGACAGCAGTAACCATAGCAATATGAGGAAATAGGCCAGAGAACCGAGCTGCCTAACTGAAGGACCACTTCAGTGGACAGCTGGTTTTAATTGTGACCTACATTAAACTGGACCAGCACTGGGGCTGGGAACTAGCCAAGGAGGTAAACTGGAGTCAGGAAAGACACTGGAATCTAGGCAGCACTAGATCAGCCTCTGAGGCCTAGGCTCTAAGCCAATGAGCCACAAATGGCTATAGTTCAGTAGTCTAGAAAGCTTCATGGACATACATGGTCTAGGAAAAATACCAATGCCTTGCAATAATGTGACACATAAACAGAGACAGAGCCGGGTGTGGTAGCACATGCTTGTAATCCCAGTACTTGGGAGGCTGAGACAGGAAGATGGCAGGTTTGAGACCAGGCTCAGCAACTTAGTGAGACCCTGTTTCAAAATTTAAAAAAAGTAAAATTGAGCTGCAGGTGTAGCTTGAAGGTAGAACGCCCCTGAATTCCATCCCCAGTTACACACACACACACACACACACACACACACACACACACAGACAGGAAGGGAGTGAGGGAAGAAAATCATGCCTTGGCCATCTATAAACTGGGCAGATGAAATGACAAGTGCAAAATAAGGTGGATGGTTGGTGAGAAGCAAATAGCAAAGAAGCCAGTAAAGCTAGAGCACAAAGAATAAAGTAGAGAACAGGGGTCATTGGGCTCAGAGAGGTTGCGGGCAACCGATCCAGCTTTGAGGGTCAGAGAACAGGCTTTTGATTCTATTGTGCATAAAAATAAATGACATAATCTGGCATGTTTTCAAAAATTGACACTGAATTCTTGGTGGAAAGTAGGCTCTAGGAATGCAGAGCAGATGTAGGTAGAACTGTTAGAGACTCTTACAGTAATTCAGGCAAGAGCTGATAAAGTATGTCCAAAATCATGTTGCACGGCCCATTTGTGAAGGACACTACTCTGCAACCAACCTGCCCATCACTGGTATTGGACCATTTTCCAGGACCACTGCTTGTCCCAGCAATGGTACCTTTCTCAAGTCTCCACTGCCCCAGAGAGGATTCTTAACATGGTTAGTGACTGTGGGTGAAGTGATGTCAGCAGCAAAGGAGACCAGGAAAGCAAGTGTCTGGTATTTTTAACTATTCTAGTGGGGCACAGATCCACTTTGAGTATTTTAATTAACAAAGTTTCTGATTTCAACCATGATAGAGTTCCATCAGTCTTATGTGTTGTTATTTAACTCCTCGGTAATTTTTTTTGATGTTTTAAATTCTAGGTGTTGTCTATTTTATCTTTCTAGTGAGAGATACTTTAGAAAGAGATACTTTGCAGATATGCCATGCTATGTAGATTATGTTTTGGATCAAATATCATGTGTCAAAAAATACTACTGATACAAAGCCAACATACATTTCCTATCTTCAAGGAGATGTACAAGAATACACTTAATGCTTTAAAGCAAGCTATGCTTGACTGGTTGATGAAGGATAGAATTTAACATTTATTGAATAGCAACTCTGAATCTGACATGAAGTCAGATACTTATTTTTTATCATGGCAACCCTATATATTAAATATTAAAGGAATGATTAAGTGATTTTAATAATATAGATAGAATGCAATGGTCTGCAAAACTAAGCATTTCCTTTTGAAATTCAGTATGTAGGGAAACTCTCTGGCTCCCTACCCATCTTTCTTTTACTCCATGTACATCTTACCTGCCTCTAACTATGAATTCATTCAAGCCCAATATTTTAATACTATTCCTGGCCATATGTGAGGGTTCTGTAAGAACCTCTGACTTAGTAGTTTTAGCACAACACAAATAAAAATACCTACAATTAACTACTGCTAATAATAATGATCTGCAATTATTAGACTGGGCTTTAGGTTCTAGTCTTTGTCTACACACACTCTTGAGTTTGGGCACTTGACCTTTCTTATGTTTCATCCCTCCTAGATCTCTGACCATTTCACCCCCTAAGTCTGATATCCCAGTCCCTAGAACCTGACAGTTCTAAACTCTTAATATTTTGTGTTGTTTCCTAGATAGCCCCTCTATAAACATAATCTTTTGCCTTTCTATTTATCACATTAGCCAGTTTCATTGCTACATGACAAACTCCAAATCCTGATATCTTCTAATTTACCCTGCTCCCTCAGCATCAAATTCTTAGCATGATGGTTGACGTTAGGAAAGTATTTAAATCTCTGGTGAATAGAGTCAGCATATAAAAGTGTAAGGTAAACACAGAACTTCTGAGATTATAGTTGATAAGTTTAGTAACACTTGAGAATAGCTAGTAATTCTTGCTCCCGCTTCTTGTACACACTTTCAAATATGCAACAGAATAAATTCTGTTCAGATGTGCCCATCAGTTGTGCTCATAAATCTGCCTCATCGCATTTGGTCTAAACAGAAATTGTTGGTGTTAAAATAGTTAAACCTAAGTAAGCATCTGAAGGTTCATTAAAAGCCCAGCAGTTTTGGCAGATTAGCCAATGAAACTTAAGTACTATTATTTCAAGCATTGTGACCCACGGGGTTAAATTCTAATTTTACCAATGTGGCCTCTTCCATAGCCCTTGAATTATACAGTGAACCATTGTTTATCCATTTTCATATAAATTTCAACATATGCCTATGAAGCACCAAATGAAATGAAGATTTGCAAATTATCTGCCTATTTGGATATGTATTGTCAAACTATACAATTTAAGACCATATGTTTTACTGGCTTTGACTAAATCATTTTTTTTTTACTGAATCATTGAATTTAACTAACTACTTGAATCAGATCAATTAAATAAATGATTAATATATTAAGTACTTAGTCATGTCCGCTATATCTGGAAATCATTTCTTGTTCCAGAAAAATGCTTGTTGCTTGTGATGTTACTTCTCCTTGAACCCCAGGCATTGTCATGATACTCTCACAAGTGTGATACTGACCACGGAATGCTTCAATCTCTGGATACTTGGAATTCATTCATCTGTCCAGATTGAATGTGATGCTTTTACCAATGCCCCAGCAGATGAAGAAATAAGATTCTTTGTTGCTTCTGAGATCTGAGGAAGTGCTCATATTTTCCTGTCTTCAAAATGTCAGAGAGCTCCTTCTCTAAACCTTGAACACCTAAATATTTACCAGTGGAGGAAGTTAGTATGATTCTCTTGTGCTACTCAGAACATAAGATTCACATCAGTGACACTCTGGGATTCTGGCTTGGGCAAGGTCAACATGGGCGCTGAATATTCTCCAGCATTCTCCTTAGGGAAGAAGAGTATGTGAACTTAAAAGCACATGAAGTTATTTGGCCTTTCATATTCTAAAAGAGTATGCTACAGTTTTAAATAATGTAAATGCAAAATAGAGGTTCTAATTTTATTATCTATGTCAAAATTTCCGTGAAACTTTAAGACATTGTAGAGCATTTGCATATTTCCTTTTGTCTCCATGGAATTAGTGTTTGCAGGTTCTTTGCATATTCCTAACTGAGCTTATCCTCAAACACAGTATAATTTGTATATTTCTGTCCTATAAACCAAAACAACGTTTAATCATATCTGAATTATGTAAGATATTTCCTCTTTGTATCATTTTATTTTCCAGAGAGATATCTTCATTTTAAAGCAGTTGCATTAATAAACAATAAACATCCCAATAGAATTAACAACTTTCATTTTCCCCATTTTTGTCACTCCAGTATTTAATCTGCAGTTCAGCTAGTTAAACTCCTATCTCTTAGGGTGAGGACATGAGTACCTTAGAAATCAGGGTTATATATACAGGGCCCCGCACAGTGCTTACCCACAAGAAACTCTCAGCAACTTAATAATAGTAATTAATTCACTTACACCTCAAAAACTTTGGAACACCTAATGGGTCCTGAGTTTGTGATCCAGTTTGTGGATATGACCCACTCGTGGCACAGATACAACATAAGGCAAAATTTCTGGGTTAAGGGGTTCAGTGCATAATGGGAGAGACAGATAAGTAATTACAATGAAATGCCATTCAGGTCAAAAGCTATTTGTACAAAGTGCTTTGAGTTGTAGAGAAAGTGACTGACTATGGGCTGTGTGGAGATTTGGAAAGAGTTCACAGAGCAAGGGACTTTTGGGTTTGGTGATTCTGTGGGAGTTTTCCCAGTAAATAGAGTGTCCAAGAAGGATCTTACTGGGAAGGAAATGTACTGACTGACTGCTCTTTATCTAGTCACAGTGGACCGGTGATTTCCAGATATCCCTTGCTCCAACACATCAGGATGAGACTATCTCCTCACCACCACTCTAGCTCCAGCTTCAGGCAAGATCAGCCACCACAAACAATAAGTCAAGATGCTGTGTGTCTTCTGAAAGAAATCTTCATCATGCTTCCAACACCAGGTCACCAGAAATGCCATCAAAAGCTCAAGCTTCGCAAGTTACCCAATTTCACAGATATTCATCACCACCCTTCTCTTAGCATCTCCCATGCTCTTGGTCATCCAAGCCCTTCCACCAATACTTGTTTCCTATCTTCAGAAAATTCCTCTCCTTCCTACCTCTTCACTGAATATTTCCTTCACACTTTTGCTCACATTTAATCCGGCCTCTGAAAACACTGCTTTCCCTGGAGCCCTTCAAAGAGGAAGATTTCTTTTTTATATTTTTTTCTTCTTATACTCTACCACATACACCTGGAACTTGAGACAATGTCCTCTCTGTCCTCAGTCACTACTTCCAAATTGTCACTCCTCTTTCCCTCTTTGGAATTGTCGTGTGTTTGGAAACACATGTTATCACACTTTGCTATCTGTATTTTCTCTTTGTTAAATCATCTACAGACCTCTGCATCATTGTTTTTCGCTCACTAGCACCTTTCATGTCGTGATTATCAACTTCAAAATCCACCTAGATGATCCAAGTAACACCTTAGCCTTTATGTTCTTTTGTTTCCTTAGTTTCAATAATCTTGCCCTCTGTGAGCCATTCACAGGTCATGCCTACACTTCATCACCACCCTGTACCATCCTTGAATTTCAATTTCGAACATCTCATTCTGTCATCTCCTATTCTTCCAGCCTACTTACTCAAGTATTTCACTCATGCAATTCTCCAGCTCATTAATAAGCAATTCACTGACTTTATGCACTTTCTTTATTTATCATAACCCCGTGTCCTCAGGTGTCACCTTACCCATCTTGTTTATGATCCCACTCTATAATTACCTTCTAACAAATGTTCTTAACTTACTTTTCCCTTTCTCACTCAATCGTTCTTTCCTAGCAAAATCTAAACTCCAGTGATCAGAGATTATTAAATGACATTTAATTTCCTCCTATCAGATGCTAAATGCACTGCCTTCAATTTTCCTAAAGCTTAAAAAAGGATGCGTGCTCATCTTGGACCACTGCTCATTCCTGGATCTGGAACTCAATAAGCTCCAAATTTTGAGTCTTTTACAATATACAACTGTTCTAGAAAAATAGCTTTGTGTCTGTCACCACTCTCACTGAATGGTCTGTGTGTGTGTGTGTGTGCGTGCGTGCGCGTGTGTGTGTGTGTGTGTGTGTGAAGGGTTACAAAGGAAGGCTCTGTTTCCTTATCTGAAAAAGTAACAGAAAGAATAGAATAAATATCATGAGGTCTTGGCAATGTTTCAATGAGTTAATGAGTAAGCCTTAGTAGAGTACTAGCAAATAATAAATACCAAATAAATGCCATTTTATTATTATTTATTATTATTATTCAACCCAATCTCTCATCAACTCCTGGCTTCATTTGAATTTGTAAATACTTGTTAATCCATCCAAGGGAAGAATGCTCATTTCGTTTGTTCTCTTTGATCCTTTGTCATCTTTTCTCTGTTCTCCAGAGAGTCTCTTCCAGCTTTCTTCTTAAAAATACTTTTTACAAGTGCATTGTGATTATACATCATAGTGAGATTCACAGTGATAAAGCATATGCACACACGGTACTTGGTGTATTTCCTTCCACATCCCACCCCGTTCCTTCCTCCTCGCTCCCCCATACATTTTAGCGAGATTGCTAGTGATACCTTCACATATGAACATAACATTATTTGAACTATTTCCTTCCTCATTCCTCCATTTTTTCCTCCCCCTTCCACTATTTAGTCTCTCTCCTCATTTACTTAAAGTCCATTTTGTTTCCTATTTTGTCTCTAGCTTCCACCATATAAGAGAAAACATAATACCCTTGATTTTCTGAGACTGGCTGATTTCACTCAACATAATATTCTCCAGTTCCACCCATTTTCCTTAACTATGACATAATTTTGTTCTTCTATTTAGCTGAGTAAAATTCCATTGTGTGTCTTTACCAAATTTTCTTTATCCATTCATCTGTTGTTGGATATCTAAGTTGGTTTCATAATTTGGCTCTTGTGAATTGTGCTGCTACAAATGCAGGTATACATGTATCACTATAGTATTATGACTTTAATTCTTTTGAAAAGATGCCCAGGAATGAAGCCACCATATGATCCTTCCAATTTTCAGTCAGCTTCTTTTCCCAATAGGTGTTGTAAGGGCCTTTTCCTATTGTTTAGTATTTCACTTCAATTGCATTATCTTTCACTTTCGTGGAGACTGTCTGGGAAATTGATTATAATTGTAATTACAAAATAACCACCCTAATGTCATAATAGTTTAGAATTATTTAAATGTTTCCAACAAATATTAAAACATATTTTAATTATAACATGTGTTAATTGCTTGAGAACCCTGGAGTCAAGGTGATTGATTTACCTTTTCAAAATTTATCCTAGCCCTTAAGGAGAGACCTACTAACAGGGATGACAAATTTCAAGTCCTCTAGTGGTAAACTGTATTGTTCATTATCTAAGACTGACAGCATTTTTCAAAGAAAATGAAAAACTACTATAACTTACAAAAAATATTTCCTCCAAAAGATAATTGGGTATCATCTATGTCCTTACACAATGTACCACAATTGCTACCAAATTATTTACCACACAAAAAAGTTAGATTCCAATGTCAATTAATTCTTAAAATCATATACTTATCTTTTTTAGGAATAAGAAAGAATGGAGAAACCAAGATAAATTATCTGTCTTTCTTGCCTTGAGTGTGGGTCAAATATTGTAGCAATGCAACAAACATATTTTTTGTTATTGTATATCATATAGGTGTAGGACCAGATGAGACCACTTATTTGTGTTACTTGGAGGAGGTTAAAAACTATTTCTAAGCCCTGTTTCTAACAAATTTTTAAATTTTAGGTTATAATATCTACCTGATAAGAATTAAGAAAATAAAGTTAAAATGTATATCTTGATTAATATACTCAATGGAACAGAAAAAGTGTTTATCAACTCCATAAATAATTGTAGTGGCATTACTATTGATTAATAAAGGAAAATGAAGATATTTCTCTAATTTCTTATAACAATTATAGTGTTAATGAAATGATCTGATTAATTATGAGTTCAAGTGCACTTTTTGAATCTCTAAATAATAATTATACCAATTTTTAAGTTGTGACTTAATATAATAATTACCCTTTTGAAAAACTCAGTGATACAAGCTTCTAAGTTTATCACACAGTGTGCCATTTTTAAAAAGCAGAAGAAGCTCTCCTTCCTCAGTTTCAGGAACTAAGGCAACACAGAAAAAGCATTTGACAAAAATCCAATATCCATTTATGTGAAAAGCACTGAAGAAACTAGGGATAGAAGGAACTTACCTCAACATTATATAGGCAATATATGATAAACCCACTCCCAACATCAATCTGAATGGGAAAAAACTGAAAGTAGTTTCTCTAAAATCAGGAACAAGGCAAGTATGCCCACCATCACCACTCTTATTCAATATAGTTCTTGAAATCTTAACCAAAGCAATTCAGCAAGAGAAGGAAATTAAAAGGACATAAATAAGGAAAGAGGAAGTGAAATTATCTCTGTTTGCAGATGACATGATTCTATACTTAGACGATCCAAAAACTCAACCAGAAGACTTCCAGAGCTGATACATGAATTCAGCAAAGTAACCAGGTATAAAATTAACTTACAAAAATCAATAGCTTTCATTTACATCAACCACAAACCCACTGAAAAAGAAATCCAGAAAACAATTCCATTCACAATAACCTCAAAAAAGAAATTAAAATACTTAGGAATAAATCTAACCAAAGAAGTAAAAAAATCTCTCCAATGAAAAGTATAGAACACTGAAGAAAGAAATTGAAGAAGACCTTAGAAGATGGAAAAATCTCCCATGTTCTTGGATAGGCAGAATAAATATGATAAAAAATGAAGCAGGATGTGGTCATGCATGCCTATAATCCCAGTACATGGGAGGCTGAAACAGGAGGATTGCAGATTTGAGGTCAGCCTCAGCAACTTAGCAAGACACTGTTTCAAAATAAAAAGTAAAAAGGGCTAGAGGTGTAGCTCAGAGGTAGAATGCCCCTGGATTCAATCCCCAGTATAAAAAAAAATTGTCAAAATGGCCATACTACCAAAAGCAATCTACATATTCAATGTAATTACTATTAAAATATCAATATCATTCTTCACAGAGCTAGAAAAAACAGTCCTAAAATTCATGTGGAAGAACAAAAGACCCAGAATAGCCAAAGCAATCCTGAGCAATAAGAACAATGCAGGAGAAACCACAATGCCTGATTTCAAATTATACTACAGAACTATTAATAACAAAAACCTCATGGTATTGGCACAAAAACAGACACATAGATCAATGGAATAGAATAGAATACACAGAGAACAATCCTCACACTTATAGCCGGTTAATTTTTGACAAAGATACCAAAAACACACATGGAGAAAATACAGCCTTTTCAACAAATGGTGTTGAGAAACTGGATATCCATGTGTAGAAGAATGAAAACAGACTACCATCTCTCTGCACTCAACTCAAGATGGACCAAAGTCAACTCAAGATGGATCAAAGACCTAAAAACTAAGCCAGAAACTTTGCAATTACTAGAAGAGGGCATAGATCCAACTCTCCAACATATAGGCACTAGTAGAGACTTCCTCAACAAGATCCCTAAAACTCAGGAAATAAAACTGAGAATCAATAAATGGGATGCTATCAAGTTAAAAAGCTTCTGTGTATCGAAGGATACATTCAATAATTTGAAGAGATAGCCTACAGATGGGGAGAAAATCTTTGCCAGTTACTCCTCTGATAGAGGACTAATATCTAGAATATATAAAGAACTGAAAACATAACACCAAAAAACCAAATAACTCAATTAAGAACTAAGGGCAAAACTAGATGATATTTTTAATGACAAACTATAAATAATTACAATGATTCTATATAGTTAATTTTAATATATTAAAATATTTAAAACAAAAAGGAAAAGTAAAAACAGACATGAAAATATTAATGTATAGCGATATCATGTGACTTCTTTCAGCTCTACAAAAATAAATTATTTTTAAAGATATGTGCTATTTAACTCTATTTTACTTATAAAATATCCTTGATTCATTGTGTAATTTAGAACACATATAATACTATGAAAACAAACCAACATATTGTTCTTCACTCATTTACTTCCATTAAAGAAAACTATAGGCCTTCTTATTCAAGTAGACCAAGTAACTTTATATCATATTTTATTGTAAAGTCCCTAAGTAATGACCTTTCAATACAAGGACAAATGCCTGCTTCCTTGACCCCAACTCTCTGCCTAAGTTAGATCTAGAAATGTGTAAAAATGGTGAAGGAGTTTTTTTCTTCAACTCTCATAGATTCTTAGTTGGATTGGATCCCTATACAAAAAGACAGATTAATAGGAGAAAAAACACCCAAATTTATGAGCATGTGGATTTCATATATACATGGAAGATACCCAGAGAATGAGTAGTTCTCAAAAAGGTGGCTTTGCCAGGTGTTATGGTACATGTCTGTAATCCCAGTACTTGGGAGGCTGAGACAGAAGGATTTCAGGTTCAAGGCCAGCATCAGCAACTTAGAGACACCCTCAGCCACTAATCAGTGAGACCCTGTTTCAAAATAAAAAATAAAAAGAGCTGGGGTGTAGCTTGGAGGTAGAATGCCCCTGGATTCAATCCCCAGTACCAAAACAACAAAAACAACAAAGGTGACTTTGAGTCCCAGTTTTATATAGCATCTTCAACACAGAACAGGACATTTTTTTAAAACATGAGAAGACCAAGGAGAAAGACTGTGTTTCTATGAGCAGCAACTTAGGAGATGGCAAATAAAGGGTAGACAAAAGCTAGTTAGTGAAGCTGGTTAATGTAGATTCCTTTTGTATCATCTCCAGATACAAGGATCTAAACTTTTGGTCATTATAAATCTATGTTCTGCTGTAGGCAATAAAAAGAGGTCAGAGAACTTTCCTGCTTCTCTAAATTGTCTTCAGCTCAATAATCTTTCATATTTGGAGGCCGTGTATTATGGTCTCCTTTAGTATTATAGGGTTCAACTTATAATAAAAAGGAAACAAGCTTGTCAAATAAAATAAAAGATACCTAGTTAAATTTAAATTTCATTCAAATGATGAATAACTATTTAATGTAAATATGCCCTATGCAATATAGTTCAGGTGCATACTTACACTAAATAATTATTTTTTATTTATCTAAAATCAAATTAAACTGTATGGCCTATATTTTTATTTGCTAAATTTGGTAACCCCATGTGATAGTTAATCTAGGTTGTCAACTTGACCTGATCATGACACACCCAAGATTATGTGATTTTGGGTGTGTAACAGCAGATTCAAGAGAAAGCCCTGCCCTGAATGTAGGCAGCAGGATTCTGATAGGTGCGGACTTAGATAAAGAGGGAGAAGCCGCGTAGGGTGTGTGCGACTCTTTCCGAGGAAAACGCATCTGCTCTCGCCTGAGATCGTCGGCCGCCGGCTTCGCCTTTCTCTGAAGAGTTTCTTGATCTTCTCGGCCTCCAGCTCTTGGAACTGAAACTTCACCATCGTTTCTCCAAAGAGCTTCCTGATCTTCACGTCTTGGACTGGGACTGAATTAGTGGTTGCTCCAATCCTAAGACTTCAGCTCTTAGACCGTTCGACCAGCTACTGGTTCCTCTGACTCTCCACGTGCAGTCAGAACCTGGGACTACATTGCTTCAAACTGTAAGCCCA
>PVJS01054936.1:0-12804 GCA_004027185.1 Glis glis | reverse complement strand
TTTTTTTTTTTTTTTTTTTTGGTGGTACTGGGGATTGAACCCAGGAGCATTCTACCTCCGAGCTACACCCCGGCCCTATTTTTTATTCTTTATTTTGAAACCAGGTCTCACGAAGTTGCGGAGGGCCTCACTAAGTAGCTGAGGCTGGCCGCAAACCCGGATCCTCCGGTCTCCGCCTCCCAAGTACTGGGATTACAAGCGTGCGCCACCACGCCCGGCTTGGGACAAATCATTTTGATCACCCTTAATACCTCTCCCTTTCCTCCCCAGAGGAGCCAGGCTGGGAGGCCAGAGAGATGATAAACCAAGACTTGCACTCTCCACCTCTGTGCGCAGTACCAGCAAGTCTCTGAGTCTCAGCATCCTCGCCTGTAAAATAGGGGCAACGATGACACGGAGCTCTGCGGATTTCTGGGAGGATTAAGTGATCTGACTGATGCAAGCACCCAGGACTTCATTGGCATTCCCGTTACTCAGCTCGATTGCAAAGGGAGTGAAGACTCACCTACCTCCCTCGCCACCCTCAGGGTGAAGAGGAATTTTCAGCAAACCATAAAAGCTAACTTGCTGTTCATTCTCAGGCCCACTGAAATTTCCTGAGGTGATTGTTTAAAATAGAGGTTTCTAGCCGGGTTGTGGTGGTGCACGCTTGTAATCCCAGTACTTGGGAGGCTGAGACAGGAGGATCGCAGGTTCGCGGCCAGCCTCAGCTACTTAGGGAGTCCCTCGGCAACTTAGTGCCCTGTTTCAAAATAAAGAATAAAAAACAGGGCTGGGGGTGTAGCTCGGAGGTAGAATGCCCCCAGTACCAAAAAATAAATAAATAAAATAAAATAAAATAGAGGTTTCTGGGAATCCACCCTAAACCCACTGGATCAGAACATCTTGGGGGCGGAGCTTGGAAATCTGCATTTCTGACTAGCTCCTTCAGGGTTACCTGCACCCAGGTAACTGATAAGCAGTATTTTGACTCTGATGGACAGAAAGGGGGCCCAGGAGTCCCCTCTTGACAGTCTCCATGGGCTAGGCCAAGGAGGCCAGACGCTGGGAGAAGTCACACCTGCGTAGTGAATTCAGGTCTGGAAAACTCTGGAATCTGCGGACAAGGATGGAAGTCCCATTTACAAGCAAACTGACGAGGCGCCAGAGGGTCACTCACCACCGCTGAACAATGAGGGCAACACGCACGTCTCTCCCAAAGAGGGCTGCGGGCATCAGACGCGATTCATCTGGATGCCCCCTCCCGGACCACGCAGCGTAAAGGCGCGATCCACGCTGGTTGTCGTCCCAATTACACGGGGCCCCATGCAGGCCTCGGGGTTCAAAGTCAAGCCAGGTGCTGTCTCTGTCCTGGGGCCTCAGAATGCAGCGGGAGGAAGATGCTGTGCACGGAGCTGTTGGTGCCGGCAGATGTGATAAAGGTTGAAAGAGGAGCTTGGAAAAAAAGGGAGAAAGGCGGGAAAGGTGATTTAGGAAGAAGACCCTGGAGGCACAGCCTTTGACCCGGCTCTGAGGAGCCCCGGGGATGTCCACCAGCAAAGACCAGGAGGCCTGGCCGGGCACGCTCGCAGTGATCGGGAGATAAATTAAGAAGGGCGAAGCCAGGCTGTTGCATCGAAGGCTGTGGAGGCCGGTGAAAGGAATCAGGATTGTCCCCCGGGTCAAACCCTTCAGAGCCAAACTTCCTGTGTGTGTGATTCCTAGGCCTGCGGGGTGGCTTTGATTTTCACTTTTCTTTTTTTTTTTTTTTTTTTTGCAGTACCGGGGATTGAACACAGGGGCGTTCTACCTCCGCGCTACACCCCCGGCCCTATTTTTTATACTTTATTTGGAAACCGGGTCTCACGATTGCGGAGGGCCTCACTAAGTAGAGAGAGAGAGAGAGAGAGAGAGAGAGAGAGAGCTGAGGCTGGCTGCGAACCCGGATCCTCCGGTCTCTACCTCCCAAACTACTGGGATTACAAGCGTGCGCCACCACGCCTGGCCTGATTTTCACTTTTCAATTAGATGATAATATTGAAAAAGGAGAGTGAACACGTCCCTCCTGGACTCTGAAACCAGAGGAGGAGTGGGCAGGGATGGGGGCGGAGGAGCCGGATCATTGACTTGTCCTGTCCGGGACCCACAGGCGGTGAGAGTTTGAGACCCGGGCACTGGCCACTGGGAACCCTCGGAGGACCTTGGTATGGGAGGGGCACAATTAGGTCTGTGTTTTGGAAGTTCCAGCTGATAACCATTAATACAAGCGATGATGTTGCCTGATAAGGAAGCAGAAGAGGGAGACATGAAGAGCTAATATTTACTGAACTTCCGTGACATGGGGCCCCACCCACAGGGCTTTATGGGACTTAACCCCTTTTGTTCTCACCCACAACCCGATGAGGTACATATGCTGTCACCCCCCATTTTTCAGATAAGGAAACAGAGGCACAGAGAGACAAAGACATTTGCCTAAGTTCACACAGCTGGTCAGGGGCCGAGCCAGGATACACAGGCTGGGTGGGGGATTTAGGGGGGAGTGGGGGTGTCAATCTTCCCTCAGCCTCTCGCTGTGGGAGGTTGCGCAGTTTTAAAGGACAGGATGTGTCCTGCATCTAACCCCAATCTGGGTGTTAATGCAATGTGCTTTCCCAAACTGCTTCTGAGCAAGTCTGGTTTCTCTTAAACTCAGGCAGGGAAGGAGGGCAGAGGTGTGCAGAGCTGGGTCAGGTGGCTTGGCGGCAGGCCCAGGCTCCAGCCTCCCCGCTGGGTCCCCTGCTTGACCAGCTCAGTGCAGACCCCCCCAGTGGGGACTGGACCCAGGTCCCACCTGCCCCTCAACTCACCACACCCAAGCCTCCTCGACCTTGGATTTGCAAAAGAGAAAACAAAGCACCCCCGCCACACACACACACAAAGAATAACCAACCCCCTGTGCTTCCTGGCATCGGGTGACTGTTTGGTTAAGAGCTTCCTCCCGCTTTGCCTACCCTCCGGACACTCCTCAGGTCCCCAGCTGCTGGCCGCAGAACTGTGTCAGGCAGCTGATCTCGAGCTCAGCCCCTGGGCAGACCCTGACCCCCCGGGAAGGATCCAAGGAGACCAACCGCTGAGATCTGCCGTCCCTGGCCCCAGTGGCCACCCTCTGCCAGCTCAAAGTCACCTTTGCTCCAACTCCTTAGCTGACCGGCCAGAGCCAGACTCCCGCAGCTCAGCAGGATCCAGGAACTGGTCCCTATTGGGCAATCATTAATCGGATTCTTGACATTCCTCTGCCCGGGTCAGCCTGCGAAGCATGCGCCCTGGAGGAGGAGCAGCCGAGGCTGAGGACTGGTATTTGGACATGCAGCTGACCGGCAGGGTGGTGCTGTCCGCCGCCGCGCTGCTCCTGGTGACAGCGGCCTACAGACTGTACAGGTGGAGACTTGCCCCGGCCCGGCAGGGGGGTGGGAACACCAAGGCGGAAGCGCAGGAGGAAATAGAGGGCTCCAGGCAGCCTGCTGTCCAGGGAGCTTCTCCAGGGACACCGCAGAGCGGGCCGAGACGCCGGAGGTCCAGCATGGGGGCCAGAGGGACACTGGGCTGCAGCTGGGAGGAGCCGGGAGGCCCCCGTGTCCTGGCCACGGGAGCCGCTTCCAGAGATGGGAAGCCCCCCAGCAAAGGCTCTGGTGAGGAGCTGGGCGGGCAAAGCCCAGACTCCGAGCAGGTGCCTCTTCGCGGCTGTGGCCAGGAAGTCGGAACAGCTGTTGGTGGTGGTAAGCCCAACCCTCCCCACCATCCCTGTTTGGGCAGTGAACCCAAAAGCTCTGCAGCCGGACGCCCCGAGGCAGTGGCTGGCAGCTGTGTGGGTGGCGAGCCTGCCCCATGGCCGGATGGTGGGCCCCCCGAGCCAGGGCCCGGGGAGCCCCACTGCTGGATGGCCCCCGTAGAAGGCAGGGGTGACGTGAACCAGAACTGGGTCTTCACTCCCGTGGCTGGGGCCAGCAGGGAAGAGGCTGGGGCCCTCCAGGCCGCTTCAGACGTGGGCCTGGCTTTGCATCAGCAGGATGGAGCCACCAACGCCTCCTACACCTTCTCCTCCGTGGCCCGGGTCCGAATGGAGGAGAGCTTTATACAGAAGGCGGAGGGGAGGGGGCCCGGGCTGAAGGGCAAGGTGTACGATTACTACGTGGAATCCACATCTCAGGCCATCTCCAGGCTGGCCCCCAGGACGGCCAGCCTGGCTGAGGCTCCATCCCCTGGGGCCCCAGGACCTGGAGGCCACACTGCAGAGGACACAGAGGGTGGAGCGGGAACAGCGGACTCCCTGCAGCCAGCGCTGTCCCCCTCTGCCGGAGGGTTCAGCAGGAAGGAGAGCCTCCTGCAGATCGCAGAGAACCCCGAACTCCAGCTTCAGCTAGACAGCTTTGGTTCCCCTGCCCCAGCCCACCTGGACCAGGGCTCCCTGCCCGGCTCAGCTGGGAGCAGCGGGGAGCCCCACGTGCAGCTGGTGGCTGGGACCAATTTCTTCCATGTCCCGCTCAGTCCGGCCTCGGCCCAGGACGTCTGCCTCGATCTGGGCAATTGCTATGAGGTGCTGACCTTGGCCAAGAGGCAGAACCTGGAGGCCCTGAAGGAGGCGGCCTACAAGGTAATGAGCGACAACTACTTCCAGGTGCTGCGCAGCCCCGACATCTACGGGCGCCTGAGTGGTGCCGAGCGGGAGCTGATCCTCCAGCGGCGGCTCAGGGGCCGCAAGTACCTGGTGGTGGCGGATGTGTGTCCACAGGAAGGCCGTGGCCACCTCTGTTGCTATGACGATGCCCGGGACTCTTGGCACCCGCTGGCCCAGCTGCCCCCCGAGGCCGTGTCCTGGGGCTGTGCCATATGTACTCTCTTCAACTATCTCTTTGTGGTGTCTGGCTGTCAGGGGCCCGGGCGCCAGCCCTCCAACCGCGTCTTCTGCTACAACCCGTTGACGGGGATCTGGAGTGAGGTGTGCCCGCTGAGCCAGGCCCGGCCACACTGCCGGCTGGTGGCCCTGGATGGGCACCTGTACGCCATCGGGGGTGAGTGTCTGAACACAGTTGAGCGTTATGACCCTCGCCTGGACCGCTGGGCCTTTGCCCCGCCGCTTCCCAATGACACGTTTGCCCTGGCGCACACGGCCACAGCGTGCGGGGATGAGATCTTTGTCACCGGGGGCACCGTGCACTACCTGCTGCTCCGTTTCTCCGCCCGGGAGCAGCGCTGGTGGGCCGGCCCCACAGGCTGCAGCAAGGGCCGCACAGCCGAGATGGTGGCGGCCAACGGCTTCCTCTACCGCTTTGACCTCAACCGCAGCCTGGGCATCGGCGTGTACCGCTGCAGCACCAGGACCCGGCTCTGGTACCAGTGCGCCTCGTTTGGCACGCACTACCCGGACGCCTTCCAGTGTGCTGTGGTGGATGACCGCATCTACTGCGTGGGGCGCCAGCGCACGCTCTGCTTCCTGGCGGACCACATTTCGCCCAGGTTTGTGCCCAAGGAGCTGCAGAGCTTCCCGTCCCCGCAGGGCACCCTCCTGCCCACCGTCCTGACTTTGCCTGCCCCTGATATGCCCCAGACCAGGGTCTAGCAGGCCCCTGCTGGGCTCCTCATGAAAAACTGGGAGGCAGAGCGCCAGCCCTACCCATCATTCCAGGAGCCATTTCTGGATAATCCAGAGTTGCAGGACTCTGACCATGGACAGGAGATTTCTAATTCTGCCTCCTCCGCTGGCTGGAGGGTCTTAGACAAGTCTCCACCCGCCAGGGGCTGCAGAAGAATGCAGTGTTCCAAGGCAGGGGGTATCCATGTCTGCAGAGATGACCCCATTGGGCCTCAATCTGAATTCCTAGGGGGGCTATACCAGGACCCCAACAAAGCTCAGGGGCAGAGCCTTATCACAAGCACATTTCCAGGTGCCAGGTGACCCCAGGGCTCCCCCAGCTGGTGCCTCTGGGGATGGGCTGGCTGTCTAGGAGCCACCATGCCCCCTCCTAAACGACAGTCACTGGGCCCCACCTTTAAAGTTCCCAGAAGCACCGGGGGCACAGGTAGGAAAAACTGAGGGAGGTGGTTTGGGCAGGACCAGGAAGGAGCCCAGGGGCCCCCAGGGGTTCAGCCAGCCGGAGAGATGGTTTGAGGGGTACAACAGCTAAAAGAGAAGGTGCCCACAGGACTCTGTGAGAGTAAATTTACCAAAGCCCACTTCACTTTTTCATGTTATCTGGAATTCTGTGTATTGGGAGGAAGAGAGATGTCCATTTTAACAATCCATCTTCTTGTAGCGTTCCACCAAGAATATAACTGGTTTTATAAATGAGGTCTCAGGAGGAGGGGGGACAGGCGTGCTTCAAGGTCACCTTCCTCCCGGGCTGCTGCTCACATCCACATGCAGCTCGACCACGGCAGTTTTTCTCAGGTCTCGGGATCTGTCCAGGTGACCCAGCCCTCCTGTCTGGGAGCTGGGGCAGCCACTGCCAGTCAGCACTCTGGGGCTGGTAAGAGGTGACAGCACAATTTGCCCTCCCTGTGCCATGTCACCTGGTTTGCCCCATCAGATGGGAGAGGAGGAGGATGAGAGCTGAGGCACTAGAAAATTCTAATGGAGGATCCAGAGACTGGACCTCCTTTCATAGTGTCGATTCTGGAGGGGACCCAGCCTCAGGAAGGTACCCACTCTTCCAGGAAGGGATGGAGAGAGACTGGTCCAATCTGTTACCACAGCCCTTGCTCTGGCCCCGAGGGAGACACGGGCAGAGACGGGAAAGCAGTGATGCTCAGGGCCCCGCCAGGAGCCGGAGGCACACAGGGTAGGGCTGGCGAGTGAGGATAGTCATACCTTGGACCTCGGGGTCTCTACAGAGTTCTTCCCAAGTCCCAGCTGGTCCCAGCAGGAGCTGTGTCCATTACAGCTGCTGGGGTTGAGGCCCCAGGTCTTTGGGGAAGATGCAGGATTAGAACAAAGAATGAGAAGGAGGTTGACATGGAGATGAGAAGAAGGTTTCCCCTGGACACACGAGCCTGGGAAGATGAGGCAGCTCAGATGATTGCTAAACTGGAAACTGGGAAAGAAAGCCAGCCTGGACTCAGCCAAGGCCATGTTCAGTCCTCAGGCTGATCCCCCACGGGACCCAGGGGCGGAAGGATGGCTTCAGTGACAAGACTCAAAGGAGGCATCAGCCCTGTGATGCCAGGTCAGGGAGGGGGTGCATGGGAGGTGAACCCCATGTGGGTCATGGGGGCAGGTGGAGCCAGGCTGGGCCCAAGGGCAGGCCTCTGGGGATAGAGAGCATAAAACCAGAACCAAGCTGGGCAAAGTTCAGGCAAGATTCCAGGCCCAGGAGGAGCAAGGAGCCACTCTTGGAGAACATTTGAAAGCCAGTTGCATACCTGTGGTAGGGACCAGAGAAATGATTCCAGAGAGAAGTTAGTGAAATATGCTCCAGACCCCAATGAGCGGTGGGTGTGGTCTTTACAATGAGAAGGAGAGCTGAGATTGGGCTGGGCAGGGGTGAGAAGTACGTAGTATAGCTCATCTACTTCCATTATGGTTCCATGGCAGACATCACTAATCAATCGCCCTATCTTCCTGGCAAGCCCTTATAATGGGCTCAGAATTATTTCAACTCAGTATCCCAGCAGTCATTACCAACAGATCAGAGCTGGTTTGTTACTGCTGGACTGAGTCTCTGGAGCTGGGTTTAGGGATGGAAGTGGTCAGGGCATTACAGTGGAACAAGGTAGATCAGAGAAACTAGAAAGACCACCCGGCTCATGATGGTCAGGCTCCATCCATTCACTCGTGAAATAAACACAGACCACGGGGGCCAGGTACAGTTCTAGGGATTGGTGATGCAGCAGAGCTTTGCCCTGATGGAGCGCACGTTCTAGGGGAGGAAAACAGGCCATTGTATAAAGCAAGCATCAAAATGAATGAATGAACCACGCTGCATAACTGTTAAAGAAAGGGCAAGGCAGGGGGAAGAGAGGACCACCGGGGGGGAGCGGTTAGGAGGATTGCTGTTTTAAATAGTGTGATCATGCCAGGCGTGGTGGTGCACGCTTGTAATCCCAATACTTCGGAGGCTGAGACAGGAGGATTGCAAGTTCACAGCCAGCCTCAGCTACTTAGTGAGGCCTTCTGCAACTTAGTGAGAACCTGTTTCAAAGTAAAAAATAAAAAATAGGGCTAGGGGTGGGTGTAGCTCGGAGGTAGAATGCCCCTGGGCTCAATCCCCAGTACCGAATAAAATAAAATAAAATAAAATAAATAGTGTGATCATGTCTGGCGTGGTGGTGCATGCCTGTAATCTCAATACTTGGGAGTCTGAGACAGGAGAATCTCAGGTTCGAGACCAGCTCCAGCAACTTAGTGAGACCCTACCTCAAAATAAAAAAGTCAAATAGGGCTGGGGGTGTACCTTGGAGGTAGAATGCTGCTGGGTTCAGTCTCCAGTACCAAATCAATCAATCAATCAATCTGGGAGATACCTAGACCAGGAATGGGAAGGCCAACTCTGTCACCAGAAGGACTTTGCCAGGCCAGCTGGGGAGGACAGGGCTGCTTCCAGGAGCGCCATCTTGGTGTAGAGGAAAAGCAGGTGCCCAGACATTCTGGTTTCAGCCTTTGGTGTATGGGAAAGAATTCGATTACACCAACATTTATAAAACAGACTCCTTGTACGGAAACAAAGTGCATTCCCAGGAGAGAAGCAGAGTTCACACATTGAGGGGTGACAGCCAACATAATTACCTGGATGTCACAGGCGCTGCACATCTAAGTGTGCAGCTGGGGATCGGCCGGTTGACATCTCTTCATGGAGCCAGGTCTAGGAGTTGCACTTGACCTTGCTCAATAGCCTGGGGTCTGTTGACCTCCTGCTCTTAGCCTCCGAGTGGCTTCTGTGTCACCTGGCTCCCTGTGAATCATCTCTCTGTCTTGCTTTTTCAATGAGCGCTCTTTCTTCTTTAGAAATAAAAAATAATTAAGTTTGGGTAGCCTTCCGCTTTAAGCCAGTCACGCCCACTCTAGAAACAAAAAAACCTGGAAAACAGAGAAAAGTATAAAAGTCTCCCCAATTTTGCCACCCAAAGACATCTCCTGTTGTGGTACATGTCCCTGGGGTCTTTTTCTTCAATGTGCAATTTTGGTTGGGCTCGGTGTTTGCCTAGGTGTGATTATGCTGAGCGTACAATTCAGTCGCTTCCTTTTTTCGCGTAGCCTTTTAGAATAAGCATTTTCCCGTGTTATTACAAACCCTCGGTAAACATCATTTCAATAGTTGCACAGTATTCTAGCGAGTGAATGTTGCATGGTTTATTTAAACATTCCCCTCTCCTGTTGGGCTTGTGGAATTTTTTTTTCCTGGTTTCTTTTTCTATCATAAATAAAACGTCTTTTGTTTTCTTGTTCCTCTCTGGGGCCTCCATCAATATTTACAAGAAAAGCCCAGTCTAGATCCTGGCTGACATAGCAGAGGGGTTGAAAGAAACGTAGATGCCATCGCATTAGCCCATGGCTGGGGTCAGACCCCTCTCTAGCTAGAGGACACAGAAGGTCAAGACCAGCAGAGGGGTCACCCTAGGTGCCTTTCTAAATAAATGAGACAGGAACCACATTTATTGGACCCCTCTTTCTTGGCCCTGGGGCTGGAATACCACATGCTTTTATATGACTCACCTCACTAATCCTTACAACAACCCCACTTTACAGGTAGAGAAGCTGAGGCTCAGAGGCTTTTAAGGGAATTTCCCTTAATGGCAAAGTCCAAGGACCTAAGCCAGGCGTGGTGGCGCATGCCTGTAATCCCAGTACTTGTGAGGCTGAGACCGGAGGATCCGGGTTCGCAGCCAGCCTCAGCTACTTAGTGAGGCCCTCTGCAACTTAGTGAGACCTTGTTTCCAAATAAAGAATAAAAAATAGGGCTGGGGGTGTAGCCCCTGGGTTCAAAGCCCAGTACTTCAAGAAAAAAAAAAGTCCAAGGACCTTTCAGTTCCTTAAAAGTGTGCTGGGACTCAGCCTTCCCTAACCTGGCGTGGTCCTCTTTCTCCACTTCCCCATCATGAGGCAGTGGAACCGAGGACTGGGCCTCGGCCTGTCTCCTGGGCTGTCCCCAACCCCATCTCCACCCACACCACTCAGTTATGCTCCACCGCTGAACCTTGAACTCAAAGGAAATTTTCCTAAATTTCCTGATCCTCAACATCTACCTCTGTAAAGTGGGTTTGTCCCTGCCAGGCTCAAGAGGATGTTGTGAGAACTAACGACATAATATGCAAACAGCATCCAGCCCAGGGGCAGCTCCAGAGTAGGTCTCAGAAGGTCCTCTGTGTTCTGCAGGGGGCTGCCCTAAGCCAGCGTGGGGGAGGAGGGTCTTCTTGGACCTTTCTGGGTGTCCAGCCTCATAGGAGGGAGGTTGAGATGTAAGCTGGAGAGGCCCCGTTCTCGTCTGAGAAGGTCTGGGGGATGCTCAAGATAAAAGTTCCTCGTCGTTTCGACCATTCAGGTTTCAAGCCTGTAAGCATCTGTTTGCGTCCAGAGTGGGTCACTGATGATGGGCTGCCTCGCAAATTTGAGTTTCCCAGGATTAAAGCTTTACGCCTTTTCCTGGGGTGGCAGACAGTGCTCAGAGCCTCCTGAAAACCTTGGGAAGGTACCAGGTGGAGGGGGCTCCTTGCCTTTATAGATGGGGAGTAACTGCCCCCAGGGGCCCCGGGAAGGATGTGGGCTGAGTCTTGGCTGCACATCCAGAGGCACAGACAGAAGCACTGGCTCTTTCCACTTTTGTCATCCTTCCCTAGAAGGGACCTGTGGCCCCGGGTCCCCCTCAGAGTCCCCTGAAGCTGTGGCTCCAGCCAGGAGGAGCCCCCCAGGCAGGTGGGAGGTTGCCACAGCAGAAGGAGAGAGATGAAACAGGAGGGAAGGAGGTGCCTTCGGGGAGCTGGGAACAGAAGAAAGGACAGCCCGGAGGGAAGTCTCCACAAACAGCTCCCAGCCTCGGGTTGTTTGAGGAGTGGGACAAGGGTCAAAATAAAACAAAAATGCAAAAGCGATTAAGTCTCTGTTGCCTTTTTGTGTGCGAGGAGGAGGTGGAGATGTGGATCGGATGCCAATAAGAACAACATTGTTCTGGGCACCAGGCTCTGTGCAAATGCGTGGTAAGTGATAGTAAGCCATCTTTCCCTCGCTGAATCCTTACGAGAACACTGCTGATTGACAGGGCGGCCATCCTCACGGCCTCAGAAACGCAGACATTGCACAAAAATTGAAAATGACTACTTAACAGCTGTTTACTTAAATGATTATTAGTAATTATAACACCTACCTTTTTACTACTGAAAAACTGCGAAAGAAATGTAATCATTGTCAATACATTTATTTATTTAGTAGTGGGGGGGGGGTCTGGGGATTGAACCCAGAGGCAGTCTACCTCTGAGCTATACCCCAGCCCTATTTTATTTTTTAATTTTATAACAGGCCTCAAACTTACAATTCTCCTATGTCAGCCTCCCAATTATAAGGAATACAGGCATGCACCACCATGCCTGGTGTCAATACATTTATTGAACACTCAAATCTAGGTTTTTTATTTATTATTATTATTATTATTATTATTATTTTGGTGGTACCAGGGATTGAACCCAGGGGCATTCTACCTCCGAGCTACAAGGGCTGGGGGTATAATCCAGAGGTAGAATGCCCCTTGAATCAATCCCCAGTATCAATCAATAAATAAAAACCTAGTTTTACTTTTTCTTTTGTGTGTGTGTGGTGCCAGGGATTAAACCAGGGGCATTCTTCCTCCAGGCTATACCCCCAGCCCTATTTTATTTTTTATTTGGAAACAGGGTCTCACTAAGTTGATGAGAGCCTCACTAAGTTGCTGAGGCTGATTTTGAACCTGCAATCCTCCTGTCTCAGCCTCTCAAGTATTGGGATTACAAGTGTGCACCACCATGCACAGCAAACCCATTTGGTTTAAGGGCCCCAAATCCCTAGTCCTGACTTCTCTCTGCTTGCTCTGATGTGACACATCTTTATGGAGAGCAGAGAGAGTACCACGAGAAAGAGAGAATGGGGTGGGGGTGTGGCTCAGTGGTAGAGCGCTTGCCTAGCATGTGTAAAGGCCTGGGTTCCATCCCCAGCACTACAGAATTTATTCTTATTTATTATTTTTCTGATACTTGGGATTGAACCCAGGGGCATTCTACCTCTGAACTACACCCCCAGACCTATTTTATTCTTTATTTTAAAACAGGAACTCACTAAGCTGTGGGGGGCCTCAGTAAATTGCTGAGACTGGCCGCGAACCTGCAATCCTCCTGTCTCAGCATCCCAAGTACTGGGATGACAGGCGTGCACCACCACGCCTGGCTTTTGTTTCATTTCTCAAGAGACAGGGGCTCACTATGTTGCCCAGACTAGTCCCAACTCCTGGGCTCAAGCAATTCTGTCATCTCAGACTCCTAAGTAGCTAGGACTACAGACAAGTGCCAATGCATCCAGCTTCTATTGTCTTATTATATTCTCAAAATAACCATGACAGATTGCAAAACTGGCCCAATTCTCCCCTTTCCACCATTTTGTCAACCCCCAAAATCTAGTCCTGGGCGCTCTGGCCACTGTTGGACAGTAATGCACTTGATGTAGCAGAGGTGTGAAAAGGCCGGGTGTGGTGGCGCACGCTTGTAATCCCAGTACTTTGGGAGGCAGAGACTGGAGGATCCGGGTTCGCCGCCAGCCTCAGCGCTCTCTCTCTCTCTCTCTCTCTCTCTCTCTCTCTCTCCTCTCTCCCTGTCTCTCTCTCTCTCTCTCTCTCT
>PVJS01054935.1:0-12804 GCA_004027185.1 Glis glis | reverse complement strand
CGTGGGGGGGGTGCGCGGGGCAGCACAGAAGGTAGCGGTCTGGCTTCGGTTTCCTCCCAGACTGCGGCGGACTAGCTGGTTTTGGGACTCAGGACCTAGGGCATTGTTTAGGAAGAAAGCACCCCCGCCCTCGCCCTGCACAGCAGCATGGACCAAAGTTAGTCCTGTTCAGGAGAACCAGTTACTGAGCAGGAAGGATTTCCTATGCAGGACAGCCATGTCTGATTGTCCTGTTCAGTTTTTAACCACCTCCTCCTAAATGCAGGTACTTTTTTTTGGGCGCCATTAAAATGCAGTGTGACGCAGGTCTCATATATCTTACATGCGGGGTTCAATAAAAAATTTCCAACACTTATCATGAAAATTTTAAACGTGTAAAATGTTGAATTTTTTTCAGCGAACACTTTATCCACCACCTAGATTCTGCCGCTGTTTCCTCCCACGTTATCTATCCATCTATCCACACTATTCATCCATCATCCTCATCCCTACTAAGATATGAGACATTTTCGTTAATCACGAAATTCTCAGTTCTACTTTTGCACAGTGGGTATAATGAGTCTATTTTAGAAACATATTTCAGAAAGAAGTCCATGTCTTATTTTCAAAACGTTTATAGCTAAGACTATTTACCAGACCCTTCAAGTGAAATAGTCCTCTGATGTAAAAGGTAGTCTGGAGAGAGGAAGACCATGGAGTGAGGTGATTGTGCATGAGGGTTTTATTTTGTTTTGTTTTGCAGTGCTGGGGATGGAATTCAGGGCCTCATGCATACTAGGCAAGAGCTCTACCCCTGAGCTA
Organism: Glis glis; assembly: GCA_004027185.1. Lineage (NCBI taxonomy): Eukaryota > Metazoa > Chordata > Mammalia > Rodentia > Gliridae > Glis > Glis glis. The sequence continues at coordinate 12,003 of PVJS01054935.1, read as the reverse complement.
CATGCCCCTGCCCCTAGCACCTGTTTTGTAGAAATTCCAGGCTTCCTGTATCACCTCAATTTCTCCTAGGGCTGGCAGGAAGCCATAGAGAAAGGCATCCATTCCTGTAGCTCGTATGAGACCCAATTGGTCCTGGACAGGAAGGTTGGTCTATCACTGGGGTTTCTCAAGGATCAAGATTTCTAGGGCTGGACCAAATAACATGCAGGTTATTTTTTCTCCATAAGTTCACTCACCCTTGTAACTGGATTTGGAGTTCAGAAAATATGATAGATCTTGTATCTAGAGCCTTTGGTTGAAGCACTTGAGGGAGTCTGGCATATGTACACTGCAACTCTGTCACCAAGTGCAGGAGAGGCCCATCCTGCAGGTTCTGCCTTTCAAGTGTGTAGAGGTTTATGTTATCAAGCACACATTGTGTCCTAGTTTGAGAAACCCTGCAGAAGATTTAGAAATTTTAAAGCCCAGATTGGTTTCTGAATCAAGATCCCCCAAGTTCCCTGGGTGCCAAGTGACCTCACAGAAACCCAGCAAGGTATTTTACATACTTGAAGACAGGGGGTCATCTCTCAGAAATCTGGATTGTGAGCTGGAGGTAGTTCAACATTAGACCACTACATTTCTTTAGATGATGTCATGTCTTTGCAAAGACTGTTTCCAACACTTGTGATAAAAGTCTTGGAAATAGGATTTTACCATTAGTATTGTTTTATAAAATTGCTAGGATACTTACAAACTAATCGTGTGGAAGCAAAGCAAAAAATAAAAATAAAAATAAAAAAGCCCACACTCTAAAATGCTAATAAAAAAACCGATTAGATGTGCAGACATAACTTTGAATTGGGAATCCTAAGTTTATGGAAGATAAACTGTTTTGGTTGATGAAGATCTGAGTAGTACTCTTAGCTTCTGAGTTCTAAGAACAAGCTCAATTTAGTAAATTCAGAATATCCAAAACAGAAGTTGGAGAATAGGGAGCTTACAGTAATACTTCAACTATTTATAATAAATGAGTCATCTAAAAATTAATTTGCAGCATCAAAAAGAAAAATGTTCATATTTCCCTTTGATAATTGTATCTTTAACAAATATTTCCAAGTGTTTAATATGTTGAGGGATTGTCTTTGTGTGTGTGAGATATATCATGAATAAAAGAGATGAAAATTCCTGCCCTCATAGAGGCTTCTTTCTATCTTTATTAAGGTGAGCAAATAGAAATACTAACATAGCCAGGGTCTGTAGATGAGGTAGAGATCTGTTTGAATAAAAGACTATAATTCGATAAGGTTAACCACGTAGTAGAAGGAACACTGATGACAAGAGGACAGTCCATGGTTACCAGTTGGCAGTGTATTCTATGGAAAGTTGGGACAGCAGATATGGCCTGAGTGCCCAGTCATGGGACTTTGTCACCTGGCTTCCCAGTGAATGACTCAGGCTACCTGGGTGGCTTAGTTCCATCTTTGTGGGTACTTAATCCTGCACTTAAAAAGCAAACCCAATCATAATCCTACAAGATATTTAAAAGTGGGAAGGGAGGGAGTTGACTTTAGGTACTTTCTACTTTTTTTTGTGTGTGTGGTACTGGGGATTGAACCCAGGGGCATTCTACCTCTGAGCTACACCACCACCACCACCAGTTCTTTATTTTTTGTTTTGTAATAGGGTCTTGCTAGGTTGCTGAGTCTTGCTAAGTTGCTGAACTTGGTCTTGAACCTGCGATCCTCCTGTCTCATCCTCCAAAGTACTGCATTTATGGGCGTGTGCCACCATGCCCAGAAAATTTCTTCTTTAATAGAGTTTTTGAGTAAAATGTAAGAATTCAAAGAATGAAAGATCTGCTTTTATTACTAAGTAATATAAAAAGAGCAAACAGTGGTATTTTGATTCTCAAGGACTACAGCACTGGACCTGTGCATCACCAGTCTCCCTGTCCTCTCTGCTTCTCAGTGTAACCTTATCTTCTTTTATTGCAGATGCAGTTTTCTTGGCATGGCAGCTGGCCACTTTAATTACAGTGTTACTAGTCTATGATGTTCCATTTCTAAAGTCCTAGAAAGTATTCTCATTTTCCAAATTGGATTCAAATATCCTTCTGTGAAACATTCAGGATCAGGCGAGAAAGATTGGTTATTATGGTTCATAGAGGTAGGTGCCAGCCCTGTTCACACCAAGAGGATGTGTTACTAAAATAATAGGCTGGGCATGTTGAGGCACGCCTATAATCCCAGTATTTGGAGGCTGAGACAGGAGCATCACAGGTTCAAGGACAGCCTCAGCAATGTAGCCAGACTCTCATCAACCCAGCAAGACCCTGTTTCAAAACAAAACAAAAAAACAAAAGGGGGGGACTGGGTGTGTAGCTCGGAGGCAGAATGCCCCTTGGTTTAATCCCCAATAGGGAATGATAAAGAGCCAGATACAATATCTTTACAACTAACAAGTATATGAAGATATTTAAAATAAGTGGGAAAGCTGGGCGTGGTGGCACACACCTGTGATCCCAGTTCTTGAGAGGCTGAGACAGGAGGATTGCAGGTTTGAGGCTGACCTCAGCAACTTAGTGAGATGGTTTCTTTCTTTTTTTGTATGTGTGGTACTGACCTTGTTTCAAAGGACAAAAGGCCTTGGGGTATATCTCGGAGGTAGAATGCCCCTGGGCTCAGTCCCAGTACTGAGGGGCAGGTGGGAAACAGTGGAAATGTAGTGAATTAATTAAATGGTACGTGTAGTATCCAGAAAGGGGTGAGGCAAAAAACAAAACAAACCATGACCCTGTAGATTCTTACATCAAATGACGTCAATGGAGACAGGACATATGGAATGTGCATCTCACAGTGTGAGGTGGGGAATGTTTCCCTATACCACAATGATGGATACAGGTCGCAGTGTTGGCAATCTGGACAGTGAAAGCTGGATCAGCAGCTTGATTCCAGTTAGTCGTATTAGAGAATAGTCTCTCCTGGGCCTCAGAAACGGATTTTAGGGAAGCCACAAATAAAAACTCATGAAATCAAAAGTAACTTGGCAAGGCAATTTACTTCTGTGCAGAAGGGTGTGAAGCCACCGTAAAACTGGAGCAAGCACACCACGGGCAGCCTGCACAGTCTTTTATCCCCCTAACACACAGGCCACTGCGCCATCCCCCACGGGCTGGAGTTAAGACTTCACAATTCAATCCAGTTGGCTGGCTTCCCTGGGCAGATTCTACAAAAGGAGAACCATAAAACCAGTACATCTGGAAGTGGAATTTACAGACCCTTGTACAAAAGTTAGAAAATGGATAATTAAGCTACAGTTACAAAATGGAAGCCTGCCAGTTTCTATGTGATCTTGTAACTTTGATAGAAAAGACTGATTTCCTTTCTTACATGGGATCTACTTAGGAATGCCCAGCAGCTGTGATTTTCCCCCACAGTTGGGAGAACCAAAGAAGGGTACTTTTAATTGGTGGTCTATAGTTTCCTACTTGGAATGTCAAACAGCTAGGCCACAGCAAGAGCGCAAGGGTCAATGAGAATGTAACAAGGTTCATCAGATGGTATATTCGCCAGAGCTGAGGACATCCTTGTGCTCTGTTCACTGAGAGAGTGACCACTTTCATTTTGAGGCAGAGTTTGAACAGGAACAGCATCCTAATGGTCTCAGCCAAACCACCAGTGACCAAGGCACAGTTGGAGTAATCACTATGAACGGAGGGCCCTACGAAGCCAGCAGCTTTGCTCTAGGCAACAAAGTATAGATAAATTCCTTTTAAAGGACAACTGCTACTGTTTCATGTACAATTTAGCTGTGGGCCTGGTGCAGCTGCATTTTTAAATAGACCATTTTCATCTCAGAAGTTGAGACTTGCTGGGTCATTCTCATTTTGTTAGTTGTTGAGTCCAAGATGACACACCCCAAAACTGGAATTTTAGACCAGAGACCTCTATTCTAGCCAGAAGTTTCCACTGTGCAAAAGAGCCCAAAAGTAGCTAGTATCTGCTTTTCAAAAGGGGTGGACCTGGTAGCCCTTTCAGGATATCAAGTCAAACTTCCCTTCCCTCCACTCCAAGAGCTTCCTCTTTTTTTCCAGAATATTCAGTCAATAAACTCAGGCAGAGAGGCCTAAAGTTCACAATAGTCACCAGAGTGGTGGAACCTCAAAGTAGTTTTCTTTATATGCAACTCTTCCTAATCAGAAGAATCCCCCTCATGACTTATGGGAAACACAGCATATATTACACTAGTTATTACTATACTTTCAGGTGCAGAAGTGTAATAGCAGCCTGCTTCTGACCCTGGCAACTAACAGATGGCGTATTTCAAAGCTGACATTTTTCCTCTCCTCTTTCCCTCCTGCCACTCTTTCTCTTCTTGTTAACAAGTAACAGGCTCTTATCAGTTTACTAACCAAAGGGGTGAAGACCTGGCACCTGGCACCTGTGAGTCAGAGAAAGAAACAACTCAGGGACAACTTACACATGAATAGTGTCTCTTCTGAGAAGCCCAAGTGACCCTAAAGAGCTAACTCTTAAAAGGGAGTTGCTTCTTTTGTATGGGGAGAATCCAGGGTATGATTCTGAACTCCTAAGTTCAATGGCTTCTCCAATTTGCTAGCAAATCAATACATTTCTTTTTACTTCTTCCCAAAAGCTTGTCTAAATTATTTTGATTCAGCAAACTGGGGCCAGTACTGGCATTCAATTACAGAAGTAAACACAAGCGCAGGCACAGGTACGTTGCACTGGTCCAAAGGCCCCATTCATAAAGTTACATTTATTTTCTTTCCCTGTGAGCTCTACCCAGACTCTATTAGCTAAGTCTAAGTGGCCCTACCTCTATAGGAACTGGTAAGATACTGACTTGGGCACTTGTATATAATAGAGCCATAAACATTTGAGTCCTTCCCCTTCATAGAATACTCAGATAAGTGCTAATGGCTCCAGCCCCCTCTGGAGACAGAGAAAGCTTTGTTTTTAAAGAAGCTAACTGGGGTATATAGAGGTGTCAGAAGGTGTAAAGGGAGTGGCTTTATGCCATTAAACAAGGTACAGTTACTTTGAGCTACATGGTAGCTGTTCATCATTCAACCAAAAACAACCAACCAATCAACCAACCAACCAACCAACCAAAACCCCTTTAACCTTTTAGGTTCATCTAAGCCTTGTATCAGGTGATACCATTTATTTCATTACATCGAATGAATGTCTTTTGTTTGATTCTCTGGTGATCATTGAGGGACTCCTTAACCCAGTAACCTTCTGATAAGGTTGTTGCCCTCTTGCTGGCTTAAACATGGTTTACACAGCAGTTTTCTGCCTTCCTAATATTCCTAATAGAGGAATAGCTAAACTATGTGTAAAACAAAAGATGAAAACATGAAAGAGATCAAAAGAATAAAGGCTTAATTTTTGCTCACACAATGTTCAACTGGTAAAGGTGTAGAAGCGAACGTTGCTCCATAGGGGTTGGGGATTACCTCAGTGGTAGAGCATATTTATCCAGCATCCTGGCTTCTTTTACCTTGTGCCATGCCACTTGAAAGCATGGCACCCACAGTTGACCTAGAAATCATATTCACTTTATTCTGACAGGGCCCTGGTAATTTCTCAGGGAAATCTTTCACTAGTCAGAACTGCTTGTGGCATATATCATAGGCATCTACATTCCAAGAGCCAGTCAAAAAGTCCCACTTAGATGAAAGGGAGGTTGGGAAATTTAGATCAGGTATGTACCTAGGAGGAAAATGAAACTGTTACTGGTAAACAGATGACCAGAGTGTGTTATGTATGAGAGTTATCTAAAAGAGCATGAATTGGTTGGGGATGTGGCAGAGTACTTGCCTAGCATGCATGAGTCCCTGGGTTGATTCCCAGTACCACACACACAAAAAAACAAAGGACATGAATTCACTCGAAAAGGCTTTTTATAGTACTTTGAAAGAAACATGCCTATGTTAATTCTTTAATATATCTAAGGGTTGTTTTTTGGACAAAAGTCTTTCTACATTCATGTTCATAGGATTTCTTTCCTGTGAGAGCTCTCTGTTATACTGCAAGGGTTGACTTCTGGGACAGTGCTCTTACATACATACATTCAGTTGGCTTTTACTGTATACTCTGGTTTCAAATGAGAAGTCTTTTTGCCAGAAACATTTCCTAGTTATTTTTATCAACAAGGTTTCCTCCCTCCCTGAATTTTCTTTTTGTGCTGGGGATTGAACCCAGGGGCATTCTACCTCTGAGCTACACCCCCAGCCCTATTTTATTTTTGAACAGGATCATGCTAAGTTGCTGAGGGCCTTGCTAAATTGCTGAGGCTGGCTTTGAACCTGTGATCCTCCTGTCTCAGCCTCCCAAGTAATGGGATTACAGGCGTGCGCCACCACGCCCAGCTTGCATTTTCTGATACACGTTTAGAGTTTACTTATACACTTTCCCATATTCATCATGTTCGTAAGATTTTGCTCCACTGTGAATTCTCTGATGTATTCTGAGGTTTGATTTCTGGCCGAAAGTTTTCCCACATTTATTACATTGAAAGGGTTTCTCCCCTGTATGAATTCTCTGATGATCACTAAGGATTGCTTTCCGAACAAATTTTTTCCCACACTCATTACACTTAAATGGTTTCTCCCCAGTGTGAATTCTCTGATGCACTCTGAGGGTTGAGGTCCGGGCAAAGGTTTTCCCACATTCATTACATTTAAATGGTTTTTCTCCTGTGTGAGTTTTCTGATGTTGAATGAGATGGTCTTTTCTCCAGAAAGATTTTTCACATTCACTACACTGGTAAGTTTTCTCCCCAGTATGAGTTCTTTGATGTATTCTAAGGTTTGATTTCTGTCCAAAAGTTTTTCCACATTCGTTGCATTGAAAAGACTTTTCTCCTGTGTGAATTCTGTGATGATCTCTGAGGGTTGACTTCTGAACAAAAGTTTTCCCACACTCACTACATTCATAGGGTTTCTCTCCTGTGTGGATTCTCTGGTGTCCCCTGAGGGTGGACTTCTGGACAAATGTTTTTCCACATTCATTACACTTATAGGGTTTCTCAGCCATGTGAATTCTTTGATGTGTCCTGAGGTGTGACTTCTGGGAAAAAGTCTTTCCACAGTCATTACATTCAAATGGTCTCTCTCCTGTGTGAGTTCTCTGATGTTGAATGAGATGCCCTTTCTGACAGAATGACTTCCCACAGTCGTTACACTTATAGGATTTTAGCTCAGAGTGAGTTCTCTGGCATACTTTGTGGGTTGATGTCTGATAGGACCTCTTATTTTCATGATATCCAAAGGATTTCTCCCCCGTTTGTGTTCTGTCATTACCTACCAATGGATTTTCAGTGATGGTTCTCTGAGGTTGAGTGTGGTCTGATTGCCTACTAAAATTATTTCCACATGTATTACTTTCACAATGTTTCATGGCCACATTAAATTTATTGTATTTCTCCAGGGCTGACTTCTCAAAGGAGGATTTCCCATACCGGTGAAGACCAGAGTATTTTTCCTCTGTATTAATTCTTCTGTGGTCAAAGTGAGTTGACTTACCACAGTCTGTCCTATATTCATCACCTTTATAGGATTTCTCTTCTCTGTGAGAACTCTTATGTGTTACACAGTCCACCTTATCATAAAAGGCTTTTCCAATTTCATTAACTTCAAAATCTTGTTCCAGTATTTGAAACTTCTGATGCTCAGGGAGATTTTCCTTACAACTGAGGGCTTTCATGTTTTTATTATAGTCATAAAAGTTCTCTCCAGTTTGAGTTTTATCAAACTTATTTTTGAAAGGCATATTCTCAAATACATTATGGCAACCTGCTTTCTTTGTTGAACACTTGCTATTATTGATAAATTTGGAAATATTCTGCAAGTTCACGCCCCATGATTCACATCTGCAGGACAGTTTTGTTAAATAACCTGGAGCTGTGTGCAAACTACATGGTTTTTCTAAAACTTCCTCCTCTTCTCTAGTCAGTGTTTGATTTTTGATGGGTATTACCTGTTGTAAGAGTTTGTCTTTGATTTTCTTTTTCCTCTTGATCAAGTCATCACCTTTGTAATTTTCTAAAACTGGGAAAAATTGAAAACATTTTATAAGCCTTATACCTACTATGGGTAGGGCTTATCTATATTGCATTAAATTCTTTGATTTCTCAAAACCAAATAATTTAAATAGATTTGTATGTGCGTGTATCCAACTTTTCTTTTCTTTTTTTTTTTTTTTGCGGTACCGGGGGTTGAACCCAGGGGCGTTCTACCTCTGTGCTACACCCCCAGCCCTATTTTTTACACTTTATTTTGAAACCGGGTCTCACGGAGTTGCGGAGGGCCTCACTAAGTAGAGAGAGAGACAGACAGACAGGGAGAGAGAGAGAGAAAGAGCTGAGGCTGGCCACGAACCCAGATCCTCCGGTCTCCGCCTCCCAAAGTACTGGGATTACAAGCGTGGCCACCACACCTGGCTCCAACTCTTCTTTTAATCATCATCATCATCATCATCATCATCATCATACAATGCAAATGGAGAGGAAACTAAACTTGGCATGTAATACACAAGAGTTTCCTAAGTCCATAAAGGAACGAAAAGAAGAAAAGGAAATAGAAATTAGACTTATATATAGGGTGGTTATTTCAGGCATCCAAAAAAGTGGAGTATAGGATGAATACAACAAAGACTGTCACTTCAAGTAGAGCAACAAAAATCAGGAGATAATAAAATAGGCTACATGTGGAAAGAGTTTGGTTTGGGAAGTAAACTGTAGTCCAGGTCCAAATATTATCTAGACTATATTGGTAGAATACTCCAGTGTCTATATTCTTGCAATATGATGTCACTCATTTCCAACAACTCTTCAATAGCAAATGTATAAGAACACCAACTTCCATGTGATTATACAAAGTGGTTTATAGCTCAGCCTCTAACCTATCTTACAGCTGGGATTCACAGAAACACAAGTTCTGTATAAACTGAATTTGCAAATAAATTAGATTTGTAGCTCCATTCTGGCTGTCACCTTTGATTTATTGTTAGAACTGAACAATAAGTGAACCTGACCATACCATGCTGTTTCCACATTTTTTTTTGGTACTGGGGACTGAACACAGGGGCATGCTATCTCCAAGCTACACCCCTAGTCCTATTTTTTATTTTTATTTTGAAACAGTGTCTCACTAGGTTGATGAGAGTCTCATTACTTGCTTAGGCTGTCCTCAAACCTGCGATCCTCCTGTCTCAGTCTCCCAAGTACTGGGATTACAAGCATGCGCCACCATGCCCGGCTTCCATATTTCAATGTAACATGAGGGGTCCAATTTTAAATAGGATATCATGAAAGGCTTTACTGCAAATATGACATTTAAGAAAGGTTCAAATTCTTTATGTATTCTAAATGCCCATCCTTGATAGTTTATATTGCAAAATATAGCCTGCCACATCTGATTCACCTCTTAACACTTTGACATGTGTGATGGTTTGGATCTCGAGTGCCCCCAAAGGCTCCTGTGTTGAAGGCTTGGTCCCCAAAGCAGCAGTGTTTGGAGGTGGGCTTTGGGGAAGTGATCAGCAGTGGACTAACCCATTGACAGCTGAACTGACTACTGGGAGGTGGTGGAACCTACAGGCAGTGGGGCATCACCAGAGGAAGTAGGTCACTGGGGGGTGTGCCTTAGAGGGGTATTTCTTCTCCCCAGCCCCTTCATTTCTCTCTGCTCTGCCATGAAGTGAACTTTATTCTGCCACAATCACAAAAGAATAGAGTGAACACCCATGGATCACAAACCACATAAATAACTCAATACATTTGGGTATAGAAAAGTCCCTATTTAGCTGGGTGTGGTGGTGCATGCTTGTAATTCCAATACTTAGGAGGCTGAGACAGGAGGATCGTAGGTTCAAGGACAGCCTCAGCAAGTAGTGAGACTCTCATCAACCTAGTGAGACCCTGTTTCAAAATAAAAATAAAATACGGTTGAGGGTGTATCTCAGAGGTAGAATGTCCCTGAGTTTAATCCTAAGTACCAAAAACAAGAAAAAGAAAAAAAGAAAATTCCCTTACCTTCATGCTTATAGTTTACTACCATTCTAGTATTTATGTAATCATTTCTTTGATTGTCCTTGGTTTTACCACTAATACATGAAATCCGAGTAATGTGGTTAAATTCTGACTTTACATAAATGTAAACATACATACATATTGATATTTTAAATTACTTTGTCTTAATATTATGTTTATAATCACTGTACAAAATATTATGACTATATACTTATTCCTTAAAGAATACAATTATTTCTCCACTTTAGTGATATTACATAAATGTTTGGTAAATATAAACAATATTCCCATTAGTATTTTGTTAAGTATTCTAAAGAATATACTTATACCTTTTGTAGGGTATACAGTTAGCAAAGGGATTGCTGGTTACAGTGTATGTAAAACATCTGACTGGATAACATCCTCCTGATTTCACAGAAGTTTTACAAGTTTACATTTCCAGTCAGTGGGTAAGGGTTTCTAATATTCCAAATCCTCACCAGGACTTGGTATTGCCAGACTTGTTAATTTTACCTTATATTATCTGTCTTCTTTCACCTTACATTTTCACTTATTTTATTTTGCATTCTATGAAAGCTGATGTGATTAAATATTCAAATGGTTTGGATTTAGAATGTCTCCCTAGCCCTCATGGAAACAAGGTAACAATGTTGGAAGGGAGGCTTGGTTGCTAAGGAGGGGTCTCTGGGGGTGTGGCCTGGGGGATTATATAAGGTCTCTCCTGCCCCTGCTCTCTCTCTGCTTCCGGCCTCTGGGATATGAGAGCAGAACCTTGCTCTCTCCCTCTCTCTGCTTCCTGCTGCCATGCCCTGAGCTCCACAGACCCGGCTTGACATGGACTAAACCCTGAAATCTCCAAAAACTGTGATCACATCTTTCTTCCTCTAAGTTGTGTGGTCAGTTGTTTTGGATTACGGCAGTGAGAATGATGACTGAGACACACATTTTCAGATTTACCTGCCATTTTGAAAGTTCCTGTTCAAAGTCTTTTGCCCATTTTTCAATCAGGTTGTCTACCTTTCCCACACTGACTTATAGAAGTTCTTTAAATTTTCAGAAAGCTTATTCTTTCTAGGTTATTCAGACTATATACCTATTCTGCTAGTTTGTGGCCTGTATCCCAACCTTTTAAATGGTATCTTTTATGAACAAAGTATTAAATTTCAATGGAATTTATTAATCATTTTCTTTTGGTGTTTTTGTGCCTTGGGCTTTTCAGAAAAGTGTTGCAATACAAAGGTGTCTGTGGAGTCTAACTACACCATACAGTTCTGTCTCCTAGTGCTCAGCAACTCACCTGGGTGATTTTGGTTTGAGATTTCCTTCTCTGAAAACCAAGGTGCTTCTCCTTGTTGTAACTTGAAGATTATCTCTGGTTTGAAATTGCAGTACCCTATGAATAGGGAGAAATTGAGGGCTTAGGTCAGATACATTAGCTTTTTGGTCTCCAAAAGTAGATTCCTGAACAAAAAACCTAAATAACATGGAATTATACGTGTTCATACATGTTGGCAAGTAAAAAAACAGCCTTCTCTATGGAGCTGCAAGGTAAGTTAGGCTCATCTACTCACCCACAGAGACGAGGTGGCTGTAGTTCTCCAGCATCACGTCTCTGTACAAGGTCCTCTGGGCAGGGCCCAGCTGCTGCCACTCCTCCAGGGTGAGCTCCACAGTCACATCCTCGAATGACACTGGTGCCTGGAACAGCACATTTCTGTTTAATCTGAAGGATCCAGAATTAGACACAGACATAGAAAATACCCATGAAAATCATTTTTATTATGTTTACCATAAAGAGTTTAAAACAAATGCATATAAAGAATGTCTATTTTGGACCCAACCTTATACTTTGAAGGTATTCAATTAGTATAAACATTTATAACAATTCGTTTGTATACATTTATGAGGTGTATATATGAACTACCAATAGACATTTTGGCAATGCCTTTGTTTTTTTTTTTTTTT
>PVJS01054934.1:0-12803 GCA_004027185.1 Glis glis | reverse complement strand
GAGAGAGAGAGAGAGAGAGAGAGAGAGAGAGAGAGAGAGAGTGAGCTGAAGCTGGCTACGAACCCAGATCCTCCGGTCTCCGCCTCCCAAAGTACTGGGATTACAAACGTGCGCCACCACGCCCGGCCAATTAATATTTTTAAAGAAGAGTTTTCTTAGAGCTAGGAGTGGTGGCACACACATGCCTGTAATCCCAGTATTTGGGAGGCTGAGATAGGATGATCATAGGTTCAAAGCCAGTCTCAGCAATTTACCAATTTAGAGCCTATTTCAAAATAAAAAAAATAAATAAAAAGGGCTTTGAGTGTAGCTCAGGGGTAGAATGCCCCTGGGTTCAATCCCCAACTAAAAAGGAAGAGAGCGAGATAAACTTTCTTAGTTTTAAGATTAAAGAGTAGAACTATCATCCACATACTGTCAATTATAGACTTCAGCTGGACCTATTTCAGTAATGTAGTAAAGATCATTTGTGGCTAATACATTATTTAAGTTTGTTTCCTTGCTATAGAAAACTAGAGCAATGGCTGTCACTTAGTGGGTACTCAATAGATATTTGAGATAACTCACTTGTATAGAGACTTTTATTTGTATGTTGTATTTCTGTAGCTTTTAAATTTTTCCTTAGAACCAACATCATTCTTCTGAAAGAAGAAGAAAAACAATTTTTTCTAAGATACCCAAAGAATTTCCACTATTACAGCCAGGCTTGAACACTTTAATATGACCATCTTCAAAAATGGGATAAAATTACCTGTGCAAACTGATCACTTCACAAGCTGAATTATACCAGACCTTGCAATGTCCTACTTCATAAGAACTGAGAGTCAGATACGGACCTGGAATCAGTCCTGCCATGTCCCCTGAGGTCACCAGCAAGCAGGAACTAATCTAGACTAGATCTGCAGGGTAGTTTGTCATCCCCTCTCATAGATCTGCTTTGGAGACCACAATGAGGTGTTTGCCCTGGGAAGTGCTTTAGCATCCAAGAGGCGTAAGACCATCAGCTGTCACATTCACAACATAATGGTTATTATCACCAGGATATTCTTGACCATTAATCAGCCTTCTGTGTTGACATCGACGAGTTCAGCTCTCACCCAAAATTCCTGAGAAATCATTCTCTGTCTTCCTCCCTCTCTCTACCTTTCCTCTCCAAACTCCCCTTTCTCTGTCTCCAGGAATTTATTTAGCACATCAATGAAATGGAAACCGTCCATTCCTTCCAACTTTAGCTGTCTAACATATTTATAGTCCAAAATGAATTCTTATCTCAATAATGAGCAGTTATCTAATTGAAGTGATTCCTCAAATACAGAGGGAAGAATGAAAGCAGACTGGGAAGGATGAAAAACTCCAGAAACCAGAAATTCTAGGGATCTAAGAATCATTGTATCTAATCATTTCAGACTCTTCATTCGCTCTCCCTGCCCTAGATCCTAGAAGTACGTGTACGCTGAGTATTTGGGAGATTTGGAAGATTGAAAGAGAAAGATACTCGATTTGGGGGTTCTTTTTGTTATTGGTCATGGAATGTGTTCTGTTATTTGGAGGCAATTGAGACAAGACACAAAAATGTTTATTAGACTTCCTTTGTAACATAATGCCTTCCAATTTTGCTGCAGCCAGCAAAGTTAAGGCTAGAAGATAGGCTAGGAGCAAGTAAGCCATAGATAACCACACGGTCTGACCTCCTTTCCCCACCCCAGTGTTTCATTATTTAAGAGTAAAATAACAATAACAGAACAAGCTATCAATTAAGCAATGAAATAACACCAAGTTAGAACATAAAGAAGAGGAATATTGAATTTAAGGATTAGGAATAATCAACTAAAGCTAGGCATGGTATCACACGCCTGTAATCCTAGTACTTGGGAGGCTAAAACAGGAAGATCACAGGTTTGAGGCCAGCCTTAGCAACTTAGCAAGACCCTCAGCAACCTAGCAAGACCCTGATTCAAAACAAAAAATAAAATAGGGCTGGGGGTGTAGTTCAGAGGTAGAACGTCCCTGGGTTCAATCCCTAGTACTATAAAAATAAAAGAGAGAGAGAGTACAATTAGCTTGTAGTCAATTTCCTCTCTTAAAGTCTATTTACAATATTTTAAATAGAGTGTATGATTCCAAGTTATTAACCTTTTTAACTATTCAGCCAGTTAGAACTACAAGGTGAGAACTTTTTTCATTGAGATATAATTCACTTAGTATAAATTCACCCTTTTAGAGGGCACAGTTTAATAGTTTTTAGTATATGTGACAAGGTCGTGCAACCATCAGCACTATCTAGAATGTTTTCATCATCTGAAAAAAGAAAGCCATCGGGCGTGGTGGCGCACGCTTGTAATCCCAGTACTTTGGGAGGCGGAGACCGGAGGATCCGGGTTCGTGGCCAGCCTCAGCTCTCTCTCTCTCTCTCTCTCTCTCTCTCTCTCTCTCTCTCCTTAGTAAGGCCCTACGCAACTTCGTGAGACCCGGTTTCAAAATAAAGTATAAAAAAAAAAATAGGGCCGAGGGCGTGGCGCGGAGGTAGAACGCCCCTGCGTTCAATCCCCGGTACCGCAAAAAAAAAAAAAAAAAAAAAAAAAAGAAAGCCATATTCAGTCAGTCCCCATTCCCCCGGCCGGCCCCTATCCCTAGGCAGTTTCCTGTCTCTCCAGATTTGCCTGTCCTTGACATTTCATGTATATATGGAATCATATAATATGAAACCTTTTGTGGCTGGCTTCTTTCACTTAAGTGTTTTCAAGGTTTACCACGTTGTAGCAGTACTTTGTTCCTTTTCTGGCTAAATAATATCTATTGTTTGGACTTCCACATTTTGTTCATCCTTTCATTTTGTTTATCATTACATAGACATTTGGATTGTGTCCGCTTTTTGGCTATAATGAATAGCATAACAATGAACATTCATGTATACGTTTTTGTGTGAACAGAGAAAGTCTTTTGACTCAGCACTTTTTTTTCTAAAACCGCCAGCTTCCTTTTGTAAATTAGAAGTACCTCCTGATATACTACAACCTCCTCTTTAAAATGTAACCCCCCACCCCCGTAGTATCTTCTGACCAGAATTCTTTGTTGTCACCTCAGCCTGACTCTGCTTCTAACATTCACCTCCTCCCAGGTCTTCACTGATCTCATTACCCAGCCCACATTTCTGTGCTACGCGTTTCTGTCACTCAGATTTTTATAGCTTTGCTGCTGGGGTTATCCCAACTGGCCTTCTTAACTCTAAGGCCTCAGCTGATGTTGTATTCTCAGTCTTCATTACCACATTCAGCTGAGGCTGGTGAATGACTTTACATGTTCGTCTATAGAATAAAGGGCTAGACTTACTTTGGCACAACATAGTGCATGTACAGTACTGTTTTAACACTTATACACAAGTCAAAGGAAGGGATTTACTTCTTCAGGCAAATGTTCAAACTTATTTTTCTCACTCCTGCATAATCAACTCATTTTCTCTTAAAACATTCTATAGAGCCAGTTCTTTCCAAAAAGAGATAATTAATATTGAATATCACCATTGTCTTTGTTTTCAAAGCAGGAAGGTCAGAAAGTTATAAGAGGATTTGCAGTGTTCTAAAAAATCCATCCTGATTTTCAAACTAAGCCTCTAAGAATGAGGCATGTTATAATGGACTTCATACATGCTACAGGGGACAGAAGAAAAGATGCCATAATTTATTCCAGAAAGACCCTGGGAAGGCCCTTAAAATTGGCTTTCCATGTTAACTGCCCACTACTCCTGCTTTTCCATGTTCTTAAACTGAATTTATAAACTATGTGTTTATGTTTTTCTAATCTTGCTTAATCTGGATAATCCTCCAGGGGAGACCTCTCACCCAGAAACAGCTTTTCTTCTATAGCACCTGGCCCCATGAACTGTACTTTCCTTTGTGATCAGAGCAGAGAGAAAAGAGAATAAATAGATCGCAGAACATGTTTTGTTGCAATTGTCATATACTCCTTGAAACTAACTCAGTCTCATACCCATTCTAGAACCAAGCAAGTCTACTTCCATATAAATACATAAGTAAGAAGCAAATAAGCCAACCTCTTGCTAGTCTTCCTCTATCAATAACTCATTGCCACAGACCAGTTATTTAAGCCCTTCAGGGGCCCTGGTCTTTTCTTCTCTGAATCTAATTAAAGCTTATTTCATCATCAAAAAACATGGGGAAATATTTTCCTAAGAGTGTGACAACAGAGCAGACTTTCCTTTGAGGAGCTCTAACTGCTGTTCTGACTTTGAAACTTCAGAGAGTTACAGGAAATAAATGAAATAAAGTATTTCTTGTCTTTTGTTCCAAACCAACACTGTTCCAGGTGGTGCAGTGAGAAGAAAAGACCACTTCTTTATCATCTCTATCCTTATGCCAGCAAAATGTCTATCACATAATAGTGATCATAAACATACTTGAATGAGCCACTAACTCTAGCACTGAACTTCCCTAGAAGGTTTAGACACTACTGGAAAATAATATTAGATTATAAAATGCTCACAAATAAGCTGTGCGTGGTGGCGCACACTTGTAATCTCAGTACTTGGGAGGCTGAGACAGGAGGACCGCAGGTTCACCGCCAGCCTCAGCAACTTAGTGAGGCCCTCTGCAATTTAGTGACACCCTGTTTCCAAATAAAAAAATACATAGGGCTGGGGGTGCAACTCAGAGGTAGTATGCCCCTGTACCACAAAAAATAAAAATTAAAATACTACAAATAGAAGCTCTTCTACATGAACATGATTGCATCTTATAATCAATAGGGAACCATAAACTATATTTATATAGACCGTAAAATACATATCTTAAACATTTTAATTCAAAGCATTAATTTATTCAGACACTTTTATATAGGGCCAAAGCCTTTAAGAATAAGTCTCACAATTGAAGTTCTGTGACATCTTTCTTTAATAAATCACACTCATAATACATTTATTGACCAATTTCCAGTTTTAGTTTCTTTAGAGAGGAAACAAGTCAGTAGTGAAGCAGTTTGAATGTAGACACCCAGATTTTAATGATTTTTCTCTTCTAACCCACCCATACCTAATTCTACAGCAAAAAATTTTTAGTTGTTTACCTTCACTGAATCTTTACAAAATTTAGGTTGTTTAAAAAAAATTTTAGGAACAATTCTTTTTTTTTATACTCACATTTCATTCGTTTATGCAATACGTAATTGAATCATTACTATTTTAAAAACAGCATAAACAGATTGGGGACAGACACAACTGACTCTTAAGCAAACAACTTAATAACTAAGATTAGAACTATAAGGGTGTAACAGAAAGTGAACTATTAGACATATATTGGTGTGTCATGGACGTTGCTTCTGTTTTACAGAAGTGGGGAGCATTGGTTACTCCAGAGAGTAATTTAAGTGGAGGTCCTTTAAGCGAGATTCTGCAGTATTTGATTAGGTATTGTATATATAAAGTTAAGAATTACAGTTAAGGGCACCTAAGTAATCAGGGAATCCTTCATGAAATAGATAAAATTTGAGTTGGATTTTGAAGGATGGTGAGAATGTATGTAATTTGAGGAAAGGGAGCATTGCCAGGAAGGAGATGAAAATTCAGCCCTCTGAAGCCACAGACTGGTGATGGAAAGAAGAGGGAGTACAACTTATTGTGCAGCTCAGTTGAATGAGCATTAAATCATAAGTCGAAAGACCCAGTTGCATCACAATGAACTTCGTTGTTCAATTTGGAGATTCACTAATGAGGGAGGAAAAGAGTATCCTGGGCAGGAATATAAGGAAAATGTGGGAAAGCTACCTAGCTGAGAACAGTAACATGTAAAAAGGTACATATTAGTGAGATAGAAACATAAAACCAGTGGTTTTCAGTCATAATCTCTCTACCATAGTACCTGAAAGCTTTCAGGTAAGATTTTGTATGAGCTGAAGATTCCACAACTTAAGAAATAAAATTTCAAACCACAGTTTAGACATCTATAAGTTCATATATTCATTATAAAGAGTTGTCAGAAGGTCTTGAAATCAGTGGGGAAAAGCTGACTTAGGTTGTAGGAATTAAATTGGACGTTGTGGCGTACACTTGTAATCCCAGCACTGAGACAGGACGATTGCAAATGCGAGACCAATCTCAGCAATTTAGCAAGATCCTCAGCAACTTAGTGAGACCCTATTTCAAAAAATAAAAGGGCTGGGGTGTAGCTTGAAGGTAGAATGCCCCTAGGCTCAATCCTCAGTACCAAAAAAAAAAAAAGTTGTAGGAATTAATAGAAAACCAGATGATTTAATGTGATTAAATTAGAAGATAAAAGACGGTTATAAACTATTTCTTGTTTCTTTTTTTAGAATATGTGTTTTTTTTCCCCTAGAACTAGAAAATAAATAGACTGGATGATGGGATTGATTGAAAATAAATATTGAAATCCACTTTCTTAACACTTTTGAAAATAAATTTTCAAAATATAACCATAATTACTTCAAAAGAGTATGCTTATTTAAAAAAATCTGTTTTTCTCCATATTTCAACTAGAGAGATCTGGAGGATTTTGGATATTTGCTTCCCTTCAAATAAGAAGTTAAAAAAGTCTTCTTAAAATAATAATTTCAAATTAAAGTTTAGCCTGTTCTTTTTTTCATAAAATATTAAGTAGCAAAAGTGACTTCTACACATTTTTTTCCTCTGGTTTGGGGTGGAACTGCTTTACGTAGATTGACACCTCACACACTCTGAGTTTAAGAAGTTAGCATTATCTGAGAAGCTCCTATTTTTAGGTCCAGCTGTAATGTGTCTAACTTTGGCAGTTGGAGTACTGGGTGCTTCCCTTCCCAGAAGGCTCTGTATTCTCAGTATGTGCAGGTCTATTTGACAGAAAGCTGCCTACAGGGAGCAGCAGCCCTTTGCAGGCTGTTTCTCATTGGAAATTCTGAGCAGATACTGGAAGCCGCAGGTCGTATTTGGGAGCCAGCTGCATGTCAGGACATGGATTGTGGTCCTTGGAGACTGAGAGAACACAATGCTTGAATTTAATTTCTTTGGGAGATAAGAAGAAAAACATTACCTTTCTACCTGACAAGATTGATAGCTTATCAAATCTGTCTTCAGAAGTGTGCTGGACACTTTCGAAGTAAACGTACATTTTTCAAAGATGATGATCAAGGAGACATCTTTACGAAGGGACCCAGATCTGAGGGGAGAGCTAGCTTTCCTGGCCAGGGGCTGCGATTTTGTTCTCCCGTCACGGTTTAAGAAGCGGCTGAAGTCATTTCAGCAGACACAGGTTTGAAACTTGGGTGTTTCTTTTAAAATATTTTTATTACTAATAAAACCACCCAGTGAACTAACACAAATAGTTTTATAGCTTGCTTGTATCTTGATATTAGATCAAGGAATTAATCTGTGTTCTCTCTTCATCTATTTGCAGAAAGCTATTTGTAGAGGGATTCCAACAGGTTTAAAAATAGACCTGGACCTGGAGTACAGTACTCACATTTTTCTCTTGTAGAGAGGGAATCTAGTTTTAGAGACAATAAATACAAGGTAACAAATATTTTATAAATTAGCCAGAAAATACTAGGATTTTTAATAGAAATCTTTGAGAAATTGGAGTTTCTATGTTAAAAGACATTTGTACGTTGAATCAGTAGGCTATATTAACATACTTATATCAGTAATGAGTATTTATTTTGTATGTGTGGTACTGGGGATTGAACCAAGGGGCGTTCTACCTCCAAGCTACACCCCCAGCCCTTTTTATTTTTTGTTTTGAAACAAGGTCTCCCTAGGTTGCTGAAAGTCTCACTGAATTGCTGAGGCTGTCTTCAAACCTGTGATCCTTCCATCTCAGCCTCCCAAGTACTGGGATTACAGGCATATGCCACCATGCCTGGCTAGTAATGAGTATTTGTTTAAAAAAGAATATTGATCCTGGCAGTATTTTTAAAGGCAGAAGTATTTTTTATATAGACAATTATGTGTGTATTTAATATACTGTACATAGGCCGGGCGTGGTGGCACACGCTTGTAATCCCAGTACTTGGGAGGCGGAGACCGGAGGATCCGGGTTCGCGGCCAGCCTCAGCTACTTGGTGAGGCCCTCCACAACTTCGTGAGACCGGGTTTCAAAATAAAGTATAAAAATCGGGCTGGGGGTGTAGCTCGGAGGTAGAATGCCCCTGGGTTCAATCCCCGGTACCTCAAAAAAAAAAAGAAAAAAAATATATATATATACTGTACATATGTAGATAACAAAGGATGGCAATTTTCTTCTAAATTATGAAAAAAAAGTCTTCCCTCAGCAAACTGAGACCGAATGATTTCTGAAAGACTACTTTGCAGAGTTCCTGCTTTCTTGCTTACAACCTTAGGGCCAGTGTCTCATCACACAAGTTGCCCAATATTGAGTACAATACAAATCAAGGGCTGTACAAATCCTGGCCATTCAGTTCTAGCCATAGATTCAGAGTTATTCTGACCCAGAATAATTTCAGATTATTTGGGTGAGCTGTGTGAAATCCCTTCCTTCCTTCCTGTCTGTCTGTCTGTCTTTCTCCACCCCCTACCCACATAGGTCAAAAATGGTCAAATATTGGAAACGCTACAGTGACATAATAGTGTAAGGGTACTATTCAGGATGAATATGTAAGTGATACTGTGCTTATAGGGAAAGACTGAAATGGGAAATTGAGATTTTCACCCAGCTTAATTCTTTTTAATGTTGCTCCTGTATTGGACTAAAAAGCTTTATTCAAAGTGAGAAAATGTCAGACTTGCCAGTAAATCTGGCAAAATTTATATTACTAGGTTTTATTCTATAATATTTATAAAGGGTCAATTTTATTTATTTATTTATTTATTTTGGTGCTGGGGATTGAACCCTGAGGCAGCCTACGATCTTGTGATCCTCCTGTCTCAGCTACCCAAGTACTAGTATTGTATGTATGCACCACCATGCCCAGCTGGGAAATAAAGAATTTTTATGATTGTATGCTTATAGTCTCATAAACCTCTTTCTGCATAAAATAATGGAAAGGAAGTGGCAGTAATATAAGTGACCTGGGTAAAGCCTCTGAAGATCTGTGCCTTATTTTAGAATTTTAAGAATACTTTCTACCATTATTGACTCATAGAACTGTATAATAATATTTACAGTTTTAGCATTAAGGCAGGGGGAAATGTTTATTAAAATAGATTATCAGTTTGTTTAATCAGAAGTGGTTTGTAAACTTTAAATTGCTTCACAAATGAAAATGGTCATTTATTATTGATTCTGAAAGACAATGCCAAATTATGCATAATTTATTTATTTATTTATTTATTTATATATTTATTTATTTGCAGCACCGGGGATTGAACCCAGGGTCGTTCTCCCTCTGCATTACACCCCCGGCCCTATTTTTTATACTTTATTTTGAAACCAGGTCTCACAAAGTTGCGGAGGGCCTCACTAAGTAGAGAGAGACAGGGAGAGAGAGAGAGAGAGAGAGAGAGAGCTGAGGCTGGCCGTGAACTCCGGTCTCCGCCTCCCAAAGTACTGGGATTACAAGCGTGCGCCACCACGCCCGGCCAAATTATGCATAATTTAATATTTCAAGAACCCCCACCATTTGGCTTTGTCACTCATTTTCTTTCATAAGGATCCTTTTTTCTTTCATAAGTTCCAGCACTATTCGGAACATTTTGCCCACATAACATTCTATAATTTTCTTAAGTCCTCACAATGTTCCAAGGAAGGATTATAATTTCTGTTTCATTACTGAAACTTTAAAAAATTAAGTCACTTTCCTAAGGTCACAGACTAGTAAATCATCAGTGTTTTCTGTTGAGTTTCTCATGTTTCATTGTCATCCTTTCCCTCTGTGCTGTTTCTCCCTTGGCTGTTGCTTAACATGAGATTGTTATTCAGACGTTAGGGATGGCATGAGGGTAATTTAAGGAAGAAGAATATTTTGAGTAATACTTGGTTATCACAGTGAATTTAAACATAGCTTGTTATAGCCGTGTCTTTCATACTTTAGGTAGCATCTAATACAGTGCCACGCTCATGAGCCTTGACAGATAACTTGGTCATTAATTAAGAGTAAAGATTAGAACTCTGAAAATCTTAATGCAATCCTTTTTACTTTTTTTGCTAGAAATTTCAGAACTCAATAAATAAACTACCTGAATGATGGTGTACCTTCCCTTTTTCTCATGAGTTATCATTAAGCAATCTCCCAGTTGCCTCCCCACTGCCTTTTGTTCCCTCCTTCCCTCCCTTCTTTCTTTCTTTTTGTGACACTTGAGATTGAGCCTAGGGGCATTCTACCTCTAGGCTACACCCCTAGCCCTTTTTATTTTTGTCTTTTTGAAACAGGTCTTTCTACACTGCTGAGGCTGCCTTCATACATGCAATCCTAAACCGGGTATGGTGGCACACACTTGTGATCCCAGTATTTGGGAGACTGAGACAGGAGGATCTCGGTTCATGGCCAGCCTCAGCTACCTCAGCTACTTAGTGAGGCCCTCCACAACCTAGTGAGACCCTGTTTCAAAATAAAGAATAAAAAAAATAGGGCTGGGGGTGTAGCTCCGAGGTAGAATACCCCTGGGTTCAATCCCCAGTACCGCAAAAAAAAAAAAGTGCAATCCTCCTGTCTCAGCCTCCCAAGTACTGGGATTACAGATGTGCACCACCACGCCCGGCTTATCCCCACTGCCTTTTTACCATCTTTTTGAATATCTCTTTATGGTATACCACATCACATCCTTATTGGAAAAAGGAAAGATATAAACTATAAATGAGTTAAGTAACTGTAGAGGAAGTTTGGTTGTGATGAAGTCAATGACCATGGTCCTTACCTATTAGTGTATACCAAAAATGAGATGAATGTGTATCTTGGGGAAAATGGCATGCCCCTACTGGCAAGTAAATCAGCCGGAACTAGAATGCTTTGATTTTCATAGTAAAGATTTTTCTCAGCATCAGGGATTCGTAGTGATTCCACCTCAGGAAAGTTAAACTAGAAAAGAAAGTAAACATAGCCCCTTTGTGTTTAAAAAGAACATGTCGTTTCTGCCAGCTGCAGGAGAGGCAGAACAAGAACAGTCTTCAAAGAGAATACACTAATCTAGTCTAGTTCCAACAGACTTAAGACTACAGTCAACATTGCTCTTTGAGTGTTTAGAAATGTCTGCCAAGTGATTGATGGGAAAATAAACTGCAGGAAATTCAAAGCATAAATCTGTATAACCTTAAGTATTGGTAGATAATTAATGCATTCATTTATTTAATATAGAAAGCATTCCCTAGAAACATGCTTAGCATCCTGAAAAGTAAAGTAAGTATTTGTGGGGTTTTCTGTGTTTATATACAACTTCCTATTATTGGTGAGGATTCTCAAGAAATATATACTATTTAGACTTTTTGTGTCTTATAATCATATTTTTCTTCCAGATTCAAAATAAACCAGAAAAGAAACCTGGAACACCACTGCCACCTCCAGCCACCTTTCCAAGCAGTCCCCAGCCTCTCTCTCCTGCTCCTGCTGTGAATAATGTTGTGAAGGCACCATTGTCCGTACACATTCCACAGTTCTACTTTCCTGAAGGACTCCCAGACACCTGCAGTAACCATGAGCAGATTTTAAGCAGAATTGAAGCTGCTTTCATGGATATTGAAGATCAGAAAGCAGACATTTATGAAATGGGGAAAATTGCAAAGGTAATGTAACTACTAAGTGATTAATAATCCCCTTTTCTCTTGCGATCCCAACATCCCCCTCTACGCTGCCTCTTTGCTCTCTGGTGTTAAGCATGCATAGGGGTTTTTTCCGTGTTGAAAAAAGTTACTTGATCTTGATAGATCTCTCACTGTGGTCCTATTTCATGAAACTCTTAAGTTTGAAAAAAAATCTTAGTGGTATTCCAATCCAGTCTCTCATTTAATACAGGAATTCCTTCTAAGACATTTTCAACTCGTAAATACAATCTCCTCTCGAATGCTTTCAGTAACTGGAAGCTTACTACCTTGCAAGTAGCCTGTTCCACATTAAAGAGCCATGTTTGTTAGAAAACTGTTCTTTGTGTTGAATAGGAATCTCTTTTTTGTTCTCATCCACTGATTATTACTCTTCCATGAAGTTAGACAAGGAGCCATTAGGCCATCTCAATATTGTCATTTTACCCAGAAATAAATGAATCTGATGCTAGGAAGCACATCTTTGGTACTCTCCATATACCCAACTGCTTCTAACTTAAAAATTTAGCCCCCTCGTGTCAGGGCTACTGTAATTGGATTCTGTAATATTGAATGTGACTTAACAGATTATAGTTGATTATACCAGTCCTCAGGTTAGCAGTATTCAGAAATTCTCACCCTCTGTAGCAGTGTTTGGTTTGGTTTGGTTTGGTTTTATTTTTATCATGCATGTATATTTGAGTTATATTATACCTCAGAATTTATCAGTGGTTCTAGGCTGTGCTCCAAGAGGCAGAGGCTAAGGTTCGCACGGAAGCAAGTAGGAGAACAAGTGGGAGTGCCCAAGACCCATGCACACTTCCACTTTGAAGGTTCCCCTGCTCTCAGGAGGACTGTTAAAAAGTTTGAAAACTACTGTTCTTCAGGATAAAATCCAAACTTCTCTTCTTGGCACTCCAGAGCCTCCATAGTCAGCCCCAAACCTGCCTGATCCTGTGTCCTGTATAGGCCCGGCCCTCACAGGCACACCTCTAAACATTTGGCTCTCCTAGCTCTGCTCCAAGATGGCTTTCCAACTCCTGCCGACCTCCACAGCATCATTTTTTTGTGTGTGTGTGGTACCAGGGATTGAACGCAGGGGTGTTCTACCTC